>RCHQ01000172.1:0-121878 GCA_003676415.1 Plasmopara muralis | reverse complement strand
TTCGTGTGATAGCTGCCACTGTGGAAACGAGGTGGTTGATGAGTATTTCGACAAATGAAATGTACGATGCGCTAGGGATATCCTATATTCCCGACGACGAAGAGTTCGTAAGGCATGTAGGTCACTTGATCTGGGAAAAAGTTCAAGTTCTTGGAGAACATGAATTTACAACGTTTATGTTGACCAAAATGCGAGAGCGATCGGAGGATGAATTAATGTGGGCTCAACTTATTTACAAGCTGGAGAACGACAAAACCGTGGAAATCCCTCTTTCTGGTGTGTTTGACGACCTTCTTCGGTCAAAAGCAGAAGCTGTAAGTAATTACAGACTCATTGATGCTGTCAAGGTTTTGACAAGTCCAGAGCTTGTGACAATGTATAGCGACATGACAAAGACTAGTAAAGAAATTGGCGCGGTGGTTGTGGAAGGGTTGCTTGGCTGGTCAAAAGATGAACTCATGTGGGCCAGACTGGTTTATATACTGCAAAACGACGAAAGCGTGCCTACCATTCCTTCCAGTGTGCTGGACCATCTTCTTCAACCATACGAGACAAGTGTATTTGGAGAAAACCAGTGCACACCCAGCCAGGCTATTGAGTACCTGACGAGTCCGGAATTCTCTCGACACGACAGCCGCTTTTATACCGATAACGTTTTCAATGCGAAGCTATTGACGGAATTACTTGAGAAGTCGCCCGATCAACTCATGTGGGCCAAAGTGTTGTACATGCTGAAAAATAACAAGAAAGTGTCTGTTCCTCTCTCCAGTGTGTTGACGACTCTTATTCATTCGTGGACGGAGATACCATACAATGTAGCTGCAATTGCCGAACAGACGCTGTTTAGCATGAGTAAAGAGATTTTGAAAAATCCAAATTTTATTTACTTGTACCTGTTCGCACACTTTTCAAGTGGCAATCCCGACGTATTTCTTTTGGAAAAATTGCGAGAGCAATCGGCAGATGATCTTGTGTGGGCCCAAGCTCTTAACGCTGTGGGGGAGGACCAAAGTGTCCACACTCCTCTGTCCGGTATCCTTGACGCTCTTTTCCACTCGTGGATTGGAGAGCCATACAATGCGGCTGCACGTTCAGAGAACCAGCCAGCGCTCATCAATGCTTATAAAATCCTGCTGAAATGTTCCGTCACTATCCGGGATAGACTTAGGCCACCGTCTATCGACGAAGCCATGGCGCTGATAAAAGTACTGCTCGAGCGGTCGGACGATGAGTTGATGTGGGCCAAATTTTTATACAAGCTGCAACAAGACCAAGTCTTTTCGATTGCCGCTTCTAGTGTGTTTGATGCCCTTCTCCAGTTGAACGACGCAGCACAAACAGCACATTACTTTCCTCCCAGCTCAATGGTCGAGTATCTAAAGAGTCAATTCTTCTTTGACTTACACAAGCACTTGCAATCAGCAGACAACGCTGATGCTATATTGTTGTCACATTTGTTTCCAATTCCATCGCCAAATCAAGTCTTGTGGGCGAAAGTGCTCTACATCATGCAGAACGACGAAAGCGAGTCCAAATTGCTTTATTCCAACTTGTTGAAATCTCTTTTGTTATATTGGACCCACGACGTCGCTGGAGTTGTTACTACGCCAGACTCGTACATCGAGAGTGAAAGCTATCTCAAAAGCCAAAGCTTTGCCAATATGATTGCGTACGCGCGTTATACGAGTGACAAGCCCAACGTGTTTGTGCTGGGAAAACTCCTTGAGAGATCGGCCGATGAATTTATGTGGGCTCGCCTCTTGAACAAAGTGCGGAAGGAGCATCTAAATCTACAAAAGGAGGGTCACCAGGTGGAAACTGACGCGTTTTCTAGTGTGTTAAACGCTCTACTCCACTCTTGGGTCGGAAAGCCGTACGATGCGACTGTAGATCCACAAAAGGAACGCACGCTTATCGCTGTTTACGATTATCTGACGAATGAAGATGTTGCGAAGCAGTACGAAATAAATAAAAAGCCAGACAATGCGTACGCCGATAAGGAAATACTGGACCACATGTTGGAAAAATCAAACGATGGTGTGATGTGGGCCAAACTTCTAAGCAAGCTACAGAACGACAGCAGTATGAAGTTTTCTCTTTCCGAAGTGTTTCAAACCCTTTTACAATCATGGGCTGTTTAGCCACTGGCGCTGTTGCAACTCAATTAAGACTGGATTTGTCGTCGAATCAAGCAGAGCCACTGAGTTGAAAAGTAGTCAAAGGATTCTTACACACCCGCTTTTGTAATTTTATAATGTATAGCCATTACCTGACCACCACCCTCGTATATTAGCTTTATGGGTTAAAGCTGAAGGCCTCTGATTGGTCAGATTGAATATATCGTTAGTTGAATGACGCACGCCAACCCCTAAAACCCGCTAAGTTTTGTTATAATGGCTCTTTTTGAACCTTTGATAGGAGTGTACTGCACCCTAGAAGAGGCTCGGAAAGCTGTTGATGAAGCACACCAAGCGCGTTGGTAACGTGAAAGATGGAGCCATCAAAAACATAGCTCTCACAATCACGAGCCAGCTGCCAACAATGATGCAACACGGCCTCAAAGGCGTATCAAAGCCAGCCACAGTACTAGCTGCCATTATGAAGTTGCAATCAAACGAGGGAAGGTTGGTGAACATGATGTTACCTGCATGAACAACACCTCCACGTTGGCGTACTGCTTTCTGCAAGCAGAACGGGAGCATAGCTACCTCTGGGCCATGCGCAAGCTGCAGCAAATATTTCGCGAGATGGACGTTATTCCAGGAACTTTTGGCACTGATTAAGAGCTTGCTTTCATCTACACAGTTGACGCTGTGTTCCTGGCTGTGATTGGACTCCTTTGCCGCTAGCACGTCTTAAAAACATTCTTGCCAACCACAAAAAGTACTTTCTCATCAAAAGTGCTTGGGAGGCCTTCATCCAAGCCTGGAACATTTTAGTTGCCCAAAATCGGATTAAGGAGTACAATTGACAACTTTGATGCTTGAAATTTGTCAATCAAGCCCTCAGTTCCTTCGATATAACGGAGACACCTGGCTGTGTTAGAGATAGAAGTTTGTGGTCTGTCATAAGCACATGTCACCACCTCTCGAGTGGAGAGCGCTCATGCTGCTCTAAAACGGTGGATTGTTGGCTCCACGGGTGATCTGTTTCCCGTTAATAACACAACCAGGCTTGACAGCTAGCTGCTATCAAGCAACAGCATGCAAGAGAGCGTGCAACCGTTGACATGCGCTTTGGGAAAATGTTTACTGTATGATCTCAGAGGCTGGACTTCGTGCAGCATTCAATAGTTCAAAGATCGGTTTGATGATGTTGACAATGACCATGAGCCCATCAGACTCTGCCAAGGTATGTACAGATGGAAGTACCGTATATACACGCGTGCAGTGGACTAATGCACGTTGTGTCAAAGCAGGCTTATTGACCTCAAACATGGGATACCTTATTCGGCATGTCTTTTTGAAAGACACCTACCGCTCGCCATCGATGACTTTAATAGGCACCAGTGGCTTGTTCAGCCATCAAAGGTTGTTGTACAGCAAGGTCTACCAGATCTGCCATCAGCTTGGCAGCTCAAATAGTCGGGAGGATCGAAGAAGAGTGATTGTTAAATACATACAAGCGCTACCACAGGCAAATAATTGTGATCCTGAGCAGATACAGGGTTGTGGGAGGCCTGCTGGTGCAACAAACTGTAGAACGATGCGCATCGCCCTCAACCCTCCCACGCGCCGCAATCGTCGCAATTGTGGGTTGCAATGTCATAACGCAGTCAACAACCTGCCCCTCAAGAACCTTTAACCCTTTATTGATAGCAATTTCATAGTGCTGAGGCTGGCTTTGATACGCTTGTGAGGGCATGTTGCATCGTTGGCAACAAAATATTATGATATTTGGGCTTTAAATTAAAGTTATTTCAGTCTGACCAATCAGAGGCCTTCAACTTATCAATTAAGCTAATGTATGAGGGGTGGTGGCCCGAAAAAAAAAGGTGGTGGCCAGGTAATGGCTCCCTGATCTTATTTTGTTTCGCCCTGCAAAAGCCAGGAGAATCTACCGCGAATAGAGGCACAGAGTACATTAATTACGATAAGTAGTGTTCGACACACCTAATGTATTGATATAATTACAGTCTAGCAACATATTATTCGCAGATTCAACAAAGGGCACCAAGTATTACAGGATATATTTAACTAAAAAAAGTTCAAGTGCATTTGCAAATGAGTTTTGCACTGGTGTTTAACAGTGTCGCGAACGGTGAGGTGCTTAGGGTGTGTAAGATGTCATCGATCAGCTCAAACAGAGACCGGCGCTAGAGTATAATCAATTGTGGCAACAATGAAAAAGTTGTTTTATGGCTTATCAGCTGGCTAAGTTTGATGTCTCCGATGCTTGAAAGCAATAAATTTATTGTAGAAACTTGATGGTCTATTTGTGAATATTTGAAGAATTATGCGACCTCGCAGAAAGCACCACTAATAATAAAGTTCGTAGCCTCACTATGAAGATAGTAGCAATGCAAACAATTTTCAGCGACCCGCTTCATATGGTTTCATGGCGGCTAAATCCGGCTAAAAGACATTAAAGTGGGATGCAGACATTTCTCGTTCAGTCAAGGTGGACGTAATATTTGATTGCGTTTGAAGGATGGTCAGGCAAAGATGCTACAGATTGATCCGTAAGGGCTACCATTTCCCAGCTTCCTCGTGTCAGTTTGTCTTACTTTTCCTATGGCTTGATTGAGAGGTCACCACAACTGTTCAGCCAGCTAGGCTTCAGTCTATCATAGCCTTATTCAAGATATTGCGGCTTCCATAGAACGTGCCAAATATTACCAAATTTATCTTGATCTCGAGACAATAAAAACTAAGGACCAGCATTGCTTTTAGTTAGAAAATTTTATCTCTATGACACAAACGAATTTGCTTGGTTGCACTTCTTATATAACATTTTTTTAGAATGTAGAACCTACTATCACTACCGAAATTTGCCTTCAACTTACCCACTCACGAGCATCAATCCTGGCCTTCAGTTAGGCCACCTTCCATAAGTCTCTTTCATTAGACTTTACTTGAAGGCTTCAGCACTAATTCGCTTCACAAGACCGACCACCTTGCGCAGATAGAAAAAAGGGTTGGTACCAATCTGACTGCGGCTCAAAATTGATCGAGGGTCTAAGAGGCGTAAAGCGTTCTTACGTATCATTTGCTATTGCTGGTTCACAATGCTGCCCGCAGGAATGTATAGGAGTAGCAAAAAAGACTATCCTAGGATATAAATATGCTTTAGCTGCTTGACAATTAATTTGAAGAACTTTAAGCTGCAACTTTAGTTGAAACGTAAAAGCTGTCGGACAAACGGCGCTGGGACGAGTGTACCGTGCCGTCAGTACATCAGTGATCAGAGGTCCGTTCGACACGTTGTTTGCGCAGCGCAAAGCTTAATTTTGATAATTAGAAAGTTTTTCGCTGTGTCGCACTAAAGTTTTGTCGAACTACATTGTTTTTTTTTACGAATGTCCAGATATTTAACCTTGCGCACGACGTTTCCTTGATCAATGTGCTTTATACTTGTGTAAAGATCATAAAAAAGTGCACACTACTCAACAAAGTTCAATAATTATCGTGAATGTGACATTATAGAGCGAAGGCACAACGAAATTGGTGCAAGTAACCACCAACGATCTTAAAGCTTACTACTTTTGGCGCATACCGACTAATTAATCGTGTGACGCCTAATATATCACTTTTTGCGATGTCCTGGTTTTTAATTGAAATACGATGTTTAGAGGCTATCGCTAGGTAGCAAACAAAATCACCTGGATAACTTATGGTGTAGCTTTCACTCCCATGCCTTGTTATGATGTTTGCGCTACACCAACTATTCCTGCATTTGTGCTCCAAAGCCCTAAAAATATTGCCCGGACGCGGTAACGGCTTGTACTATCTTCCATCAACGTCCGAGGCACGGTCAGGCCAATGCCTTATATGCACCGGGCACCAACGCTTCGCTAAATGTGTTATGTGCTGCGCACCCCAATTTTATTACCGAAACATACAACAAAGGATTTGACAGTAGGCCTCGAGTGGCCATGCAAGCCTTTTACGCATCTTTTGGACTCAGAAAAACCAAGTCTTGTAAAAATCACATCATCAAAAACTGTGGTGTATACTTTTACTATGACGAAGAACCCGTGTGTTTATCATGGAAAGAGTGGAACAAAGTCCACTGCTTTACTATCGCTGTTATTAAAGTTCAAATCTCACTCGCTTGCGATTGCAACATTAAGACGCTGTGCAATGGATTAAACTATATTATAAAAAATAAGGACGACACAGCGCTAAAGCCTGGCTTGAAAAACATGCTTTAGCTAAAGCAAGCCAATTTAAAAAGTAAGCTTCCAATTTAAAAAAAAGGATTAAATGCCGTTTATAAACAGACTCAAATCGATCAACCATGAAAATTGCAGATGTAAGTGTAATTGTGATTATCAAGTAAGCTTCCAGTATAACTATTTTCTTCGGCTGTCGCTACCGCATGTGGTGTATTTGAAAGCTGCGATGGTTGTAACATAAAACAATTATACTTATCAATATTAGCCAGCGTAAGGGCCTTATTTGTAAAGTCATTGCACTTCGTCCCATGAATGACCCTAAATGCGATATAATCACGGATTAAAATTAATGCAAATGCCGGACTGGCGTTGCATACATGTGTAA
Organism: Plasmopara muralis; assembly: GCA_003676415.1. Classification (NCBI taxonomy): domain Eukaryota; phylum Oomycota; class Peronosporomycetes; order Peronosporales; family Peronosporaceae; genus Plasmopara; species Plasmopara muralis. The sequence continues at coordinate 115,156 of RCHQ01000172.1, read as the reverse complement.
TAGAAGTAGAAATAAAGTTTATTCATGTATGATATCTACTACGTACCGTATAATTTGATCTATAACAGAGCTGTCACTTTCCAAAATCGCAAAATGGGCCGACCGACATACATCTGCTGGACGCAAAAGACTTGCCGAGCACCACTCGTGCCGCTGTACCTGTAACCGTTTAGATGAGGTCTGTTCATTGCGATACAAGCTTCTTCCATATAAAAACTTTTGAGATTGTATTCTAAGTTCGACATGTTTTATAGCAATCGCCATATCTGATCAGCTACTTGTCAAAATTTGGTGTTTGTTTGCCACTCGCAATCATTGTCAACATCCAACAATATATAATTTTTGCCTGTATTTTGAACACAAAGATGTAAAAGCATAGCGTTGAAAGTTGGGGGTCTGCACTGTATAATCCACATATTTATACCACCAAATAAGCCATGGAACGTGACATTGAGAAGAAAGGCAAGCTTTTGGTGCTGGTCAATCAGCTTTCGTGCTATTGACGTGTATTGAGCTATCATTTGTGTGTCGCCTCGATACGTGGCGTCGTGTGGTAGTGACTGATATATATTTACATATGCAATTGCCAAGTGGCACGTAAAGACGTTTTGGATAGTTTTGAAATTTGCATACCACGTGTTCTATCCTTCATGACGCACTGATGGCGCTGACACCTCTGAAAGGTGCTATACATGTTGGTCCTAAGTAGCCCTGAAAACTCGCTTTTGCAAATCGTTTGGCAATTGCGACTTTGTTTGCTCTCAGCGACCATCGATTCGATAGGTATGCTTTAAGCGGCTGTGCTAAAAAAAATTGAAGAAAATTATACGTCTTTGTCATTTTACTCGGTCATTTAGTATAAGTCTAAGCGATACGCGCAGCACGCAGCTGTTTCTTGTTCAAATCTTTTATCAGTTGATCGTGTATGGATGTCTAAGCAGCACTTGAACGAAAAGCCTCCTCATACCTTAAAAGTGGCTATATAAGGCACCTTGTACCATCAAATCGGACCTCAGTCTGTAACCCAGTATGTATCAATCTAAATTTGCTCACAGACATTGCTAAATTGGCTAGTTATTAAAGCCTAAGTAAAACAAACGCGGAGGACGAGGAGAGCTCTACCAAATTCTTGTCTTGCTACAGCCTAAATAGCCATCTACTGCTACCATCCTAAAGGTTATCATCCTTCTTCACTCTATCTGATTTTTTACACGTCCAAGATTGCTTGGATAGTCAAAGCCTATTGACTCCCAATGATCATGAGACATCTGGACCTTGCTTCTGGTTTATATCTATGTAATCGCCCATTCTTATGGATAGTACTCATGCATACCTACTATAGAAAACGTAATTATATGACGCAAGGGCTGTTGCCGGCAAGCTTACCGGTGACGACGGTTGAGTTACAGCTTGATTATGGCATTTCAGACTCTGTATTCCTTTAAATAATTAAAGGTTGGTTCTTTCGAAAGGCACTATAAGTATCCTTATGAGCCAATCTCGGGTATACTGGGCAATAGATTCGATTGCATTAGGTTCTTTCATGTAAACTATGAGATATCATTGGATTTAGCATTGCTGCATTCTCCTGCTTCAAGAAAATTCCGCATGTCTATGGAAGGACAAGGATTTGCATAAATACTGTCATTGTCTTGCTTTGATACTAGCTTTAAATATCTGCTCGCTTAACAAAAATACGATAGGGCTTTACGTAATATATAATAGTGTTCTGAGAAGTATAGACACCTCGCAAGTGTCAGTACCGCAGTGGCTTAATTTATGATCCTCAGCCATACTTCGTTAACGCAAATGTCGAAAGCTTTTGTAGTGATCACTAAGTACATATAGATGGTAGCGCAAGCCGCAAAATGTTGCAATGCGGTCCATTTAACGCGGGGGAAAAGTTTTGGATGCGACCGTGCCTGCTCCACAACCATACCCAATGATTTGTTAGTGCTCGTTCTCAGTAATACCTTTGAAAAAAAACATATGGCCAATGAAGTACGCATGATTGGACGAGTAACTCATGTAAGAGACAATGTAATTAATTATGGACTGCAACAACCAAAATTCTTCAAGGGATTTAATTAATAATTAAGACGTGGCGCAACTTTGACATCTAAACAAACGCATGTTCCGTTGATGACCCTCTGTGTCCGCCGCAATATAGACGTAAGTCCAGTATAGTCGATTGGTGATCGACTTGATCGTCAAAGTCTGTCGCATTGACCTGCTCATCATGCTGGTCGCAATTATTTACAGTAATTAGGCGTATTGCCAAGAGTGTGTGGTCGAGACAGAAGAACTGAGCATAAAAGCTAGACAGCGTGCCGAGCTAAAGACATTGCCCATTTAGCGAACGGTCATCCCTTCGAGTAAAATTGAGGGTACTGTAGCTTCTGCATTTCGAGTTACACCCTCGCATGTGGAATCTACCATAATATGATGCTACAACGGGTATTTATTGCTCTTATGCATCGTAGACACCAACCTAAGCCAGCTCGCCGGCCATAAAAAAACGAAACTAAGGCTCTCTATTAATTTTACCAATTTAATAACAGTCTTAACCAAATCTTTTTTCGAGTTATTTAGGATTTTTTTACTATCTTTGACACCTCAACGTTTGCAAGGCCCTTAAAAACACCAGCTCAACGCTCTAAAAAGACGCACTAAAGCATTTGCTACTGAGTTGGAGATATTCTGTTACACTTGCTACCCGCTTTTGAAGTCTACTACTTAAACGTCATCAGGGATTTAAGCCACCGAAACCTCCGCGTTGAGACTTAGCCGTCTCTAGCGCGGGATGCTGGTAGCTAGCTATCCGACCCATTTTAAAGCCGGATTCCGTACCCCTCAGTGCACCTTTCGTGTCAAGCCCAGCTGTTTTGCACCCATTTGGGTAATGTTTATATGTATTTACTCGTCCAATTCAGCAACCTATCTCTGGCTGTCTTGATGCGGATCCTAAATCATTGAATTCGGTCCCTGGTCTGTCTAATTATTTACTCGAATTTCAATTGTTAAGATGTGTGGTGCGTTGTACACTAGTAAATCAAATACCTAGTTTATTGTACTTAGTCCATCTGACATGCATGCCGAAAAGCCATTCTTTGACAAGCCATGAAGGTCAAGCCACCACAATGTTGCGTGAGCCTGTTGTGGGGGCTGGCTCTGCTAACGAGCGCCACGACTACCACAGTAGAAACTAATGTAACGAACGCTGTAGCTGCCACTCCTACCCAACATGTAAAAATGCACACGCTATCAACAGAAATCGAAGACCACGATGCCGTCGAAGAGCGAGTCGATCTTACGACGGCTGTAGCTCAAGTGGTGCGAAATGAGCTTCGGCCGTTTGCTGGCAAATTGGTCTCGAGAACCATGATTGATTACTTTCATAAGCAGAATTTCATGGTCGATACCATGCGAAATTTTGACAAGATGCTCGATGTGGACGCGATCAACGAGTTGACCTATATATCTGACTCTAATTTTAATCTCTTGGTGATTTGGTTCGGAATCAAGTCACCTGAAAAACAGGAAGTTGTGCTCGATCTTTTAGTCGCTCAGTTGAAAGCGAATTCACTTTCGAAACACCATTTACTCAATTATTTTAAAGCAGGGAAGGTAAGGGCAAATGACGCTTTTCGTGTGATAGCTGCCACTGTGGAAAAGAAATGGTTGATGAGTATTTCGACGAGTGAGATGTACGATGCACTTGGGCTTTCCTATATCCGAAGTGATGAAGAGTTTGTTAGGCATGTAGGTCACTTGATTTGGCACAAATTCGAAGTTATTGGAGAAAAAGAGTTTACTTCGTTCATGTTGACTAAAATGCGAGAGCGATCGGAGGATGAAATTATGTGGGCTAGACTTATTTACACGCTAGAGACTGATAAAACTATACAAATGCCTCTTTCTAGTGTGTTTGACGAACTTCTCCGGTCAAAAGCAGGAGCTGCAGGCAACTGCAGACCCATTGATGCTGTCAAAGTTTTGACAAGTCCAGAACTTTCGAAAGTGTATAACGATGTGGCAAGGACTAGCGAGGAAGTTGGCGCAGTGGTAGTGGAAAAACTGTTTCAATGGTCGAAGGATGAACTCATGTGGGCCAAACTGATCTATGTATTGCAGAACGACGACAGCGTGCCTCCAATTCCTTCCAGTGTCTTTGACTACCTTCTTCAACCATATGAGACAATTATATTTGGGAAACACCAGTGCACACCCGACCGGGCTGTCAAGTATCTGACAAGCCTAGAACTCTCTCGAATTGTCGACAATTTTCATACCGATAAGAATTTCAATGCGAAGGTTTTGACAGAATTACTTACGAAGTCGCACAATGAACTCATGTGGGCCAAAGTGTTGTTCATGTTAAAAAATGACAATAGCGTGGCCATTCCTCTCTCCGATGTTTTAGAGACTCTTCTTAATTCGTGGACAGAATGGCCGTACAGTGCACCTGCGATAGCTGAGCAGACTCCGATTAGCATGAGTAAAGCGATCTTGAGAAATTCAAAGTTCTTTTACTTGTACTTGTACGCGCACTTTGTAAGTGACAAGCCCGACGTGTTTCTCGTGAAAAAATTGCGAGAGCGATCGACGGATGAATTTGTGTGGGCTCAAGCTCTTAGCGCGCTACGGGACGACCAGAGCGTGCTCACTCCTCTGTCCGGTGTGCTTGATGCTCTACTCCACTCATGGATTGGCGAGCCATACAATGCGGCTGCACTTGCAGATAACCAACCAGCGTTAATCGGTGCTTATAAATTTCTGCTGGAATCTTCCGTCACTTTCCAAGATAGACTTCGGCCACCGTCCCCCCAGGAAGCCATGGCGTTAGTAAAAGAACTGCTCGAGCGGTCGAACGATGAGTTGATGTGGGCCAACTTCTTATACAAGCTGCAACAAGACCAAGCCTTTGCCGTTGTCGCTTCTAGTGCATTTGATGCTCTCCTTCAATCCAACGACGCAGCACAAACAGCACATCATTTCTCTCCCAGCTCAATGGTCGAGTATCTAACGAGTCCATCTTTCTTTGAAAAACCTAACGACTTGCAATCAAAAGACGATGCCGGCGCTATGTTATTGTCACATTTGTTGCCAACTTTATTGCCAAATCATGTCATGTGGGCCAAGGTGCTCTACATTATACAAACCGGCGAAAGCAAGTCTACAACTCTTTATTCTGACTTGTTGATATCCCTCTTGAAATATTGGACCTACGACGTCGCGGGAGTTGCGACTTCATCAGATTTGTTTATCAAAAGTGAACGCTATCTCGAGAGCCAAAGCTTTGCCAATTTGATTGCGTACGCACAATTTTCGAGTGAAAATCCCGACGTGTTTGTGCTGGAAAAACTGCTTGAGAGATCGACTGATGAAGTGATGTGGGCTCGCCTTTTAAACAAGCTGCGGAAGGAGGGACGTGACGCGCTTTCAGGTGTTTTAAACGCTCTTTTTTACTCATGGATTGGCGAGCCGTACGATGCAGCTGCAGCTTCAGATAAGGAACGCATACTAATAACTGCTTATGATTATCTGACGAGTCAAACACTTGCTACCAAGTACAACAAGAAGACGACTTCAGGCAAAAGAAACGCCGAAAAGATGGTCCAGAATCGATTGTATAAGCTCTCGGTCGATGACATGATTTGGGCCAAATTTCTTAGCAAACTACAGAAAGACAGCGCCGTGGGGTTTCCTCTTTTTAGAGTGTTTCAAGCTTTTCTTCGACAATGAAAAGCATAGCTTCTGACGCTACTTCACCTCAAGTGTAGACATCTCAATCGCAATCCTGACAAGTCAAGCAGTGTCTGCCAAATCGACTCGGCTCATGTGGTTTAGAGAGCCCGCTTTCTGGAGGTTAATTGACTAAATTCGCTGATAGTCGATGATAAGATATCGGCTGGAACGTTGCCGTCAGTATTTTAACAATTATTTTAAAAGCAAATCAATAAGGTTTGGTTGTAGCGACGAAAAATGAGATTTTATCTATAAATATTTATTGATTTGCCTTACGTCTTAAGAAAATGAATTAGTTAATATCAGCCAACGCTAGGGCTCATTAAGATTTTTTTACCGTTAAAAGGATGAAAGCTGTTCAACCGAATAATCGCAGATGAGCAGTTGCTTCTAGTCTTCACACCCTCTTACCAAAAAAAGACGGGCTGAAAGCTGTGATAAATCATTTTACCTGAGTAGTTTGTGTCCTAGAAACACATGAAGGAAAAGCTGAGAGGTGTGACTCTCTCGGCGAGCTTTATGTTGCTCCAGAGCTCATGTGCAAGCAAATAGTGAATATATATATGCACAAATAAAGGAAATAGACGCCTTCATTGCTGACGCGTCAGTCCTCGAACAAGCCAAAATGTATATGCCTATAGGTGTTCTATGGGTAGGCCATCCTAGCATTCAACATTTTAAACGCTCAAAGGGACGGCGATAGAGGCGACCCGGGTCCTTTTTGAGCGCTTGCTCCACCGGGATGACATAGATAATCACTTATTTGATCAACACGATATCGTCTGTGGGTCCGCTGACTCTGCTGCAGCCCCCATAGACTAAGATGCTGCCAAGCAAAGGAACATCCGCTGCTTCAAAGGGTTTATAATTCAAGTTCGTACCAAAATGGGTCGACATAGAAGTTCTTCGTCTTCCTAAAGGTTACAAACTATCGCTGGCAGAAGGAGTGAGCTTTGAATTAGGGTAACGTCGGGCTTGAGGAAGGCTATCAGACAATCGAACCCAATGTGTGTCACACTGATTAGTGTCGTGATCATTGTCTTTTTCGTGAATACGAAGGCAGTATTTGGTAGTGAGAATTGAATAGTACGTGGTTTAAGAGCCGCTGCTTATTAGTAGGATTCATTTTGCTAAGTAGTAATCATATGCGAGAAGTTGGACACTGTTGCTGCTCACTGTTTTATACTTGTTTGCTAACTGTGCACAATATTTGACACATCTATAAAGTAGCTGGCTTGACAGGTGCTTATAAACCGGTTAGCTCTCGCGACGAACGGCAACGTTTTAAAGTTTGACAGCGCCAATACCAGTCTCGCGATAGATCAATGTCAAAGCAATATTGTATAATAAAGACGCGTGCAGACGCTGTGCTTAGCATTTAAAACAGAAGATGTGGGTCTATTTCTGGTTCCAAGGCCTTATCGTCAAGTGATACAGTTTTCGTTCGGGCACGAATGGTCTCATGTACGATACGGGGCGTTCAACAGCCAACTAAAATAAAGCTTAGCCCTTATAAGAATTTTATAGAGTTTAGATATGAAAATTACTCCTACAGCTCGTAGTCAATTAGGTAGCGATCTGCAATTTGTATTGCTCTTAAGTAAAATGCGAATGCCAGACACCTGGACCTACTTTTTAGCAATTTTTTGATAGATCTGCCGCACCTCGTAGCACCTGGTCTTCCACGAAAATGCCATGCAAGACAGGCTGTGTGAGCTGACATACTTGTTTGCCCCCACGAGGGTGATTTATTTCGTTGAGCAAGGCTCTGATGTGGTAGGCGCATGTCTAGAGGCAATTTGCTGCTATAAGCGTACTTTAGCAAATTCTTTTCTAAATTAAAGCGAGCGGGGATCTGGCCGCCTCAAAAATTCGAGATAGATAGGCACTTATGTGGAGCACCTCAACTTAAGCAGTGTTTATGAGATAGAGAGTTAGCTATAGCAAGCTTTTTGACGCTCTATCGTGCATAAATTGTTAGGACACCCACATGTTTCTATGAAGTACCTCAAGAGTATCAAAAGGCCTATGGACTATGCCCCGGAGCTAGGAAATGTTTGGTCAAAAATTACCAATGACTCGGCTCAAAGAAGGTTGCTGTCATTACTTCAATGAACGGACTGCGCCCGAGCGTGTCATAACAAAGTTATTATATCTACGCTTAATTTTGTCATGAAAACCGTGAAGTAGCACTAAATGCCGAGTTTAACTTACGGGCTGCACAGGCAGGGCAAGCCTCATAACGCCATGATTCATCGTCTCCAGACGGGAAAGACCTGTAAGGCATTGGTCAGCATACGGGCAACACTACGGCTTCATCTAGACTAGTTCTTGCTGCTCAAATTTATGGTTTCTCTGCATCAAGCGCACCAATTTTCAAAAGCCAAGTCCGATTGCCAACCCGTCCGTTAATATGCCGCGTTGAAACGGCAACCCACAATAGGAACTAATGATTAGCAAACATGGCTTTGTCAAATCGAAGGAAAAGTATGTGATCACCAAAGTTTAGTCCTAGCCTGTATAATCTTTGGAACTTTAGCTTACTGTAGCCATGGCAGGATCAAGAAACCATCGCGTTTGACGCTCAAGTGTGGTGGTAATCAAGTAATATCTCGAAACTTTACGAGCATGCCATGATCACATTATCACTGTTTGCTTTGCGACAGAAGAAAGGGGCACTGTAGATTGAAGTTTCCCGTCTTTATTAGCGGCTACATTTGGTTGATCTCGGATCCAGATTCAAGGTACCATCCAATCCTATGCATGGCGTGGCTAATTTTCTACAAAGCCAGACTTAATGAAAATCGAAACATATAGTACTACCCTCATTTTCTGGTGAATCCTGAGTCTAACTCTTCCACGGAGCCGAGAGTCGTGTACCTGGTCCAACTTGACTTCACCAAGCGAATTGTACCTGATGGAGAGATTTTAATATCGTGTACTTGGTTTAATTTGACTCAGCTTAGCGAATTGTACTCGATGAAAAGGTTTTGAAATCGTGCAATCGGTCCAATTTGACTCCGCTAAGCGAATTGTATCGTGTGTGTTTTGTGAGCTGCACGATAAATTGGTGTCCAAAAAAGCTGCAGCTTTCGAGCAGGTCTACAATGTTCTCATTTATTTTTTTAAAAGGCTGAAGGCTTCATTAGTATACGGTGCATCAAGTACCTTATAGTAAATGTACATTTGAACTCTTCAGAGTGCCATCGGCATCTTATGCCTGGAGAGGGCGGTGTATGAATGAAATAGTCGTACGCAATATGGATCGCAGTAGGATGCACACGACATGGGATCGATCTGTGCATTCGTAAACTTAGCCTTTATCTTAAAAGAGCGAGTAAGACATCGTCGACTGATCGCCATCTCAAACTTTGCACTTCACATGACAACATTCAAGGACACCGACGATCAAGTACGACGTTGATGTTACAGCCTGAGTTTGACGCAGTCATCGTCATCGGCAAATTTGCCGTCAACGACCATTAAGCCGCACAACTATATTGCTCAAAAATACATATGCATTGAACTGTCTGTAGAACTATGTGGTTACATGGCTCAAGACCAAACAGCAAAGTCCTGATGTCCCGTAGGGTTCGTGTGTTCTTTAGCATTTTGTGCGCTCTCAGGCTTTGCCAACTTCTTAAGTTAAAATAGTAAAAACAGCTCAAGTAGGTTGACAAATGTTTCACGCACCCTATATTGTCGATTCTGGAAGTAATTTTGCCAAAGTAAGTGTGAGAGATGTCTGCATCTTTAAAAAAACGACTTGTTGCTTTCACCAAGTCATTTTTCGGTCTTATAATCTGAAGGTCGCCAATTCGATCCTGACATAGAGTACTAGACCAAACACTTATTCACGTCGATCGCCGCCCACAATCCTCGTAAGGTGCAAACAGTCATAAGCGTGTCCATGTGCACATCCTCCAATTTCGAGCGCCTTTAATGACTTCATAGCTGCTCACGACTTCTATGAACGGCTTTATAACTGCGGTTGCGACGAATTGCACTGGCGTGTGAGTGTTGCGGTTGATCATAGAGATGGTCTGAGCAGTGGAGATAATGAAGCATTGATTCCGACAAGGTATTGACTTTGTAAAGGCCACAAGTAAGTTCGGCTTAACCTCGGAACTGATCTTGCTGCACTTCCCGACAATAAGTATTCGCTTATCGTAGCAGATAAATTTGTAAGACGACCAACTGACGTTAATGTTCGCTATCATCGACTCTACAGGCGATAATATTGCAAACTAATGCTACGTTACCTGCTTGATAAGACACAACGACTCGTTGTCAAAGTAGGCAATCCTTAGTTCTTATCAGTCAATTATTTGATGTAGTTGATTGCCGTCGAGCAAATATAAATGTCATTCAACCTTTCTTTTCAAATTAAAACTCAATCCTCTACTCCTTTAAGCTTGCAGCAGCATCTTGAGGCAATTCTTGGTCGCTAGACTCACGTCACGATGCACCGCTCGCACTCGGATATGGTACGAATTGCCATCACCAGCTTCAAGGCGCACGAGGCAGCCAATAGAGAGTTTGTCGCCATTCGGACCGACGGCTCCAGTGCGAAACGTGGCAGCACCCAGCAAGGAGTTAGTTGTATCAATGCCATCAACCAGAGCAAACTTGAGTCTCGTACCGAGCCATTCGCGAGCCCTTGTCATGTCCACTTTATTGACTGCCGACGCGACTTCATTCTGGTCACGATCTTGTCCTTCGAGCGCATTCCAACGTTGTGCAAACGCCTCCCCATTCACGACAACCGGTTCCATGAAGCTCGTGGCATGGCACGGCAAGGCCACGCAATACGAATAGTTAGTGCCATTGCGTGAAAACGTAATTGTCATTAGAGGGGGTTCTGTAAACGGGGCCATGACTTCAATCATAACTTGCTGTTGCGCTTGTTGCTTGCCAGCCACTTGTGCCGGTACATCATTCATCTGCACACGGAAGCAAGCATCCGTCGCGACCTGGACTGACAAACCGTGAAGGACGTCCATGGTCTTGTTGCCGAAAAAGAGATTGATACGACCTTGAGACCCACGGTATTCGTGTTTCACGCCCACCTGTACCACGTCGTTTTCCAGCAGCACTCCTTGTGGGTTCAACAAGAGGTGACGCGTCCATGACGTGAGTTGTGGTGCCAACGACGCATCAAGGCCTACTACTTTCGTGTGGGACGCGTTTCCACCAAAAATATCGCTCAAATCGGCCGGATTCGGTCCACGGATCGCATTCTGATCGATTCCAGACGAGGTCTTGGCAGCTACGGGTTCATCCAGACACAACAAGTCGACGGCATCGACGACAGCTACTGGTTGTTCGCTGCCTCGCACGTGAGAACGAGGAGACACGGCTCCGTCCTCGGCCACCACGGACCCGTCACCTGCTGCAGTTGCACTCTTTTGCTGATTGCGAAGCCGTACGATCAACCCTGACTCGCGATTTTCCGGAAACACAGGCATGGGTTCCAACACCGCACGCAAGACTTCATCCCCATTGGGCAAGTTCTGACACAACTGACGGAGTGCTAAGTACTCGCACGCGCGTTGCTGGAGCTCCAAGTTCATGTTGCTTGCCGCTTTGGCCAACACACTGTGTACGGTCGACCGCAGTTCTTCGTACAAGTTGTCCATCTTGACAAATGCCGTCAGCAACACGCCTTTCGTCGGCACACTCGCGTCGACATAGTGCTGGTGCAACACGTCAAACTGACGCACGCCGCTCATGAGCGCGTCGTCACACAACAAATACCCAAACTCCCCCAGCACGTACGCCCCAAACTTGGTCGTCGTTTCATCGACGAAACGAGGTTCCATGGCCTTGAACATTTGCTCGGCAGCGTACCGCTGCAAGTCCTCCCGGTTCGTCACAATCTGCACGACACGGTGCCACACGGCGTCGGGCACTTCGCTCCCAGCAATGGTCAACAACTGCAACACGGTATCCACGTACCAGCGCAAGTCGCGGGCATACTTTTCCGCCAAAATTGCTGCTTTCAACACAATCTCCTCGCGAATGCCACCCACAGGTCCAGCAGACGTACTCGCCGTCACGACTGTGCGTTCCGCGATCGTCAAGTAGTTGACGAGCTCACCGACAATGTCTTGGGCATTCGTGGCGTCGCACATGGCAAAGAGCAAGTCAAGGGCCCGACGCCGCACGGACGGATCGGCGTCCTTGAGGGAAAAGAGAACGGTCTCTTGATGTTGCTTGACACTTGCACCGTCGCCGTCGAGGCGCACCATTCGGTACATGGAATCCAGTCCAACGTAGCGAATATTGGGCTCTGTGACGGCGATAAACCGCGCTAACAAGGCAACGGCCTGTTCGCGTAACTTGAACGCGAGAGTGTCCGTGTCACCGCGTGGTTTGCCTCGAGCAATGACGAGGTTCACTGCTTCAATCAAAACGGCATACGCCGCATTGTTCTTTGCACTCTTGCCGGGTGGCGTACGGGCCAACACCCGTTGCAGCGTCTCGTTCAGCAACGTGTTCAGTCGTCCGTCGGCCGAATCGGCATCTAACGCGCCGTGGGCATGAAATTGCTGCAGAATCCGAAGCAGCGTGACCTGTAGCCACGGACACGGCGTGTTGTAGTACATGTACTCGCGTGGACAGTTCTTGTGCGTCACGAGTTGATTAAGTCGCTGAATCGAGGGCTCGATCAAAGACCGGAAAGCAGTCGGATGCAGCGACAGCGCCGTCAGGAGCAGCCCCGACGCTGACGTGACGACGCCAAGGTGCGACTCACTCATCAATTCGTACACGCGATGCTCCAAGCCTTGAATCGGCACCAATTCGGGATTATCCGGGAGTAAACGACGTGCACACAAGGCCGCTTTCTTACGCACGGGCGCAATCCCGGCCGAGCTGGTCAGAATCGCGGCGACGTCCGGGCCCATTGTCTCACTCAGGTCAGCGCCACCAAGGTTCGCAACACAACACAAGGCTAGACACTGGGAACTTGCTTCCCGGGATTTCAGATCGTTTCGAATGGAATTGATCACAAGCGTCATCAATTCATCCGAAGCTTTCAAAAGGATCGAACAGCCGAGGTAGCCGAGACACTTTTCCGAGTACTTGGACCCCGACACGAGGCTAATGATCTGGACGTGCCCAAAATCCACGTCGTAGCCCAACATGTAAATGTAAATGAGTTTCCACGCATACTTTTTACGGTCGTACGACTGCAATGCGGGGCCTCCACTGCCCAAGCCCAAAGTACTGGCCGTCTGGGTGAACTTTTGACGAATTTTGCCCAATTCCTTGTCCACGCGCTTTTGCTCGTCTTCACGCGACGTGCAGGCACGTAAATCCCCGATAAAGTTGTTGAGGCCCCGTGCACTAAACATGGCCATGGTCCCGTCACGCTCCGCTTTTTCTTTTCAAAGTATGAGCGACAAGTCGCGGGTGTTTCACGATCCCATTCCTGGATCGTTTTCTAAAATTAGTAGAGACGGCTAACCTGCTTTGAGTTCTAGTAGTATGAAAGAGAAGAGAGCGATATTATTGTTTACTTTCGTGACTTATTGCGACGTTTAAGAAGATCGAGGGCTTCGTAAAACCCCGAGACATCGTCGTCGACAGTGCTACAAGGAACAAGGTAATCACGTCAGTCGATTGATCACTGAGTGTATGAAAGGAAGGTATCATACCTCGCAGCACTGAGCCTGGTCGACGTTGACGCCTTCGCCTCGGAGTCCCAAGCTGTTGATTGCCGGACGATGTTTTCCGGTCGTTCGGGTGACGCAGCTTTCGTTGGCTTGCCCCTCGCCCCCGTCTCTTTTGCCTCTGGTTCGAGCAGCGTTTTCGTCAAGAGCGGCCCTTTTCCTTGGCGTTGATACCACAAATCAAACTCTTTCTGGAGTTTCAACCGCCCCATTTCCAGCATCTTTTGAATGTGTTGAATCTCTTTCTTTAACTCGCTCAAGTCGTGAAACCCTTTCTTGTACGCACTCTTGTACGTGTCAATCTGGGCTTTGCACCTTTCTTCCGTCGCGTTGAAAGCTGCCGTCGCTGCCATCGACGACTCGTCTTCGTCTCGATGTCCAAGCAACCCTTCGTTCGCTATGGCTTGTTGCTTGCGGAGTTTCTCCATTTGGAACGTCAACGCCTTGATCTGGTTCCGGGCATCGTTCACTTGACTTGCCAGCGTCTTGGCAGCGTCATATTTGCGCTTCAAAGCAACTTTATTGTCCCGAATCGCGTCGGTCTTGGGATACTGGGTCTTAAAAGCTTCAAAAGCTTTCACGGGGTCGTCCAGTATAGCTGGATCAACCACCACACTTGAAGCGTAGCTCTCACTACTCTTTGCACTTGATTTCTCTCGTGTCCTTCCGTCTTGAGCCTCGTCTTGATTACTGCCATTGCCTCTCGTCAGCGCCTCCGTAGCATTAAGAGCCTTGGGGTCTTTTCGAATCATTTTGACCATTATAGCAATCTCATTGTCACGCTGTAGAACGAGCTGTTCGAGCTCGTGCACCCGTTGCTCGAGCTCGACATTATTCCCGCCATTGCCAGCCGAGAGCAGTTGCCCTCCCGATCCCCCAGTGCTTGTACCATTCGAGGCTGCTGCATCAGAAACCTTGGCCATGCTCTTGAGGATCTCAAAACACGCTTTCATCCTCGTGTATGTAAACTCGCCCATGGCCAAGTGCGCGCTTGGATCCGTATCATTCACAAACGTCGCACACTTTTGTCGTAACTTGTCCAGTTCATACTCTTTCAAGTCCGCGCCTTCATTCTACAATCGCATCAATGGAGAAGGCATCGGACAATCCTGTTCAGTATCAAAAGGACGCACCACATCGCCCTTGAGCACTGCGATCTCTTCTTCGAGACAAGCGACACGAGCTTTGAGTTGACGGATAATCACGGCGGGATCGATTTCCTCGTTCAACCGCGCATCGTTCTTCACACGTGCGACGCGCTGGGCAAAGCGACACGTTGACACGGATTCCTACGAATTTTCTATCCATTAGCCTCTCGGTTTTGTACGCACAGTCGCGAGTCGTACGTACATCAGTTTGATCGCGTTCTGGACTCACGGTTGCGACCATGACGGTCTTGCAATTCCCACCGAGGGAATCCCGAAGGACGGACGTCATCATGGAGTTGCGGTACGGAATGTGCGTCCTGCCTTTGGTATTCTTCTCGTGCAGGGCGACAATGACCATTTCCAAGTAGTGCAAACTCGTATTGATGTACGCTGCTTCCCGAAGGAGCTGGCCCTTGGCCCCCGTCTTGTGCGCTCGCTCCGACCCCGCGAGATCCACTAGATGCAGCTTTGACCGCAAGACGATTTCACTCCCCACTTTTCGGGTCTCCAACGAGACGGTAAAGATGCAATGGGAACGCGACGACGTCAAATTCATGACTGTCTCGCTCACGGCCCGGTTCGTATCGCCGAGAAAGAGCAGGTTCAACGCCTCTTCTTCGGTGGTCACGGAATGCATGGACAAGTTTCGTAAGTGGCAATTCCCGTCTTCGTCTTCCAACATGGCCACCCGTGGCAAATCGTCCAGTGATTTCGTCGATTCGTGGTTGGGATCTAACAAGTCGTAGCCTTGATTGTTGTAGATTTCGAGGTACGAAACGTGTGTGAAAATCTGAGCCTGGTTACTCTGCCGCATTTGCTCAAAGATGAGCGATAAGGCACGCGGAATGAGGCCACGATCATCGTATCGCTCTGCACCCCCTGTAATCGTAAACGTTTTTCCAGATCCTGTCTGTCCGTACGCAAAGACGGTGGCATTGAACCCGTTCAAAGCACTCTCGACACATGGCCGTCCGACGCGATCAAAGACTTCTTCTTGCTTGGCTTCCATGCCAATGACGGCATCAAAGTGAAATTTGTACGATGTGCGCGAATTATTGATCAAGCCCGCTGCCACGTCTTTGGGGATATCGTACTTCATCAAATTGGTGTCTTCATCCCACGAAAAAAAGCTCGAAGGTTTCTTCGACGGCTTCATGCGCAAGTAAATACGAATGTTCGAGTCTTCGTCACTGGGTGACCCATCGTCGCCATTCAACGTGGAAGTCGAGTCGTCTTGATCGTCGTCATAGGAGCTCCTGGCAGTGTCTGGATGCATCGAGAGCGATCTTAAGAGGCTGCAAGGTCGTGAACCAATTAAAAGGCGTCTCTGCGTCGCTTGAGTACCCTCTTATCATTGATTGGCATCTCGTCGGGCTTGCTACAGCTGGTCGAGAATTGGCCATTTGATGGAGCCAAATCTTTGCTTTTTGGTTGAGGAAGCAACGCTTTTGGGTATTGGTGGGATGGAGAGGAAGGGCGTTTTAACAAGAGGGGGACGGGAAGAAGGTTAAACGATGCGATAGAGAAGAAGATGCGGAGAATAGACTAGTGTGAAGCGAACAAGCTACTGGAGAAGAAGAGAGTGCGAATCTTAGGACAAATGTTGCCATTCAAGGTCGTCTTAAGGAGGATGCATTGGTAGTCAATCCTTACTCGATTGATGTTGTATCGACCAGGTTTAGATCCTATTTTCTTACATACTTCAAATATTGCATAGTACTTGATGGTAGTGATAGTTTGTTTCTAGGTGCACTTGACTTTGTCATAAAAGACTCATTTGGCGATATCAACAAATGTCAAATATTAGGCAATCACCTTAATATGTGGTCTACCACACTATTTCATCCTGCAATAATATGGCGCTGACGGACCGAAAGCGACACCGCAGCCAGGATACATTATCTAGCCCTCGTTCAAAGCTTCACGCCTCTGCTCTAAGCGACAAAGCACTTTCTGATGCAGCAATTGTAGATGCCGAGCTTTCAAGTATCAACAACTTGCTGCAAGAGGACGAAACATCCCAAAAACGTGTGTTTCTATTGCCTTGTTCATACAATTAATTATTGTCTTAGCTACAATTTCTATGATTCTACGAATTAGAGACGTGGCAGATTGGCAAACGCGTGAAGAAGCTTGTCGAAAGCCACGAGCAATTGCCAATTGCCACAAAATTGGACGCGTACTTCTTATGGGGAACGGCATTGGCTCGATTGGCGTCTTTAAACGAGGATCCGACGCTGGCCGAAGCTGCGGCGGACAAGTTTGAGCTCATGTTAAAACTAAGTCAGGATGAAGCGGATGAAGATGCCGTGGACGCTGCTTTAGGAGCTGTGGGGTTCTCGCTTTGGGGATCCTCGCTGCTGATTGTAGCCACAGAGACCCAAAGTCGACACGTGCTGGACGAAGCACTGGTAAAGTTTCAGCGAGCAGTTGAAATTGACGGAGGCACGACTTTTGAAACGAGGTTTCAGTATGCAAAGGCATTGAAAGAGGGAGGAGATTTGGTCTCGTTTCTAGAGGTTGATGGAAAAGAGGTAGGAATGCCTTACTATAAAAGAGCACTGAGAGTGTGTGGCAAGTTAGAGGAGATTTACCTGAAAGAGTCTGCAAAGGAAAAGCAGCAATCGGGTGAGGAAGATTGCAATAGTGAAAGTGATGACACGGTGACAAGTGAGGATTTTGCTGAAGCAAAGCTATTGGAAGCTGTACTCCAAAGTTTGCTCGAGGATCCGACCAGCATTGATGATTTCCATCGCACACTCGCATTGTATCGGAAAGCAATCTGTATGTGGCTCTTGTTCGGAACGTATTGCATTAATCTCACTCGGTGTATGTGGTAGTGCTATACCCTGACAGCACCGAAGCATTAATGGAAATGACCAATTATTTGGCAGCAAGATGTTTGAGACGAGGAGGGAAGCCATCGGTTGTAGAGTGGACCACACTATTTGAGGACCTCAAGGCAAAGTACAAAGTGTTATTAAAGAAAGTTGCGTTCGATCTGCGAGAGTGTCATGCAATTTGCACGAAAAAGGATACACAGGACCAAACAGAGCGTGAGGAAAAAGAAATTGATGAGCGTGTTCCACATTTGCTGCAATCACTTGGGAAAGGACTTGCTGCGTTTGTGCAAGCCTTTCCACAGCTCAAAGATCGATCGAATACAAAGACAATGGAGGTAGCAGACACTCGCTTCACTCATGCAGTCGAGATCCTACGCACGGCTCATCACTTTCATGACAAACTTGGCGGGTATTACTTGGCGTGTTTATATGCATCCCCAGCTTTTCAAGACGAAAAAGTAAGTAAATGCACGAAAAAGAGGCAAACATAGTACTGAAAAGCTTTCTTTTGTATATGTAGCAATGTCGGATTTGGCTGGAGACAGCCGACAGCTACGGAGCTCTAGAAGACGAATTTGACGTACAAAACTTTACCACAATGCACGAAAAGGCGTGGTTCAAGCGCTTGGTTCAACCACCCGAGCTAATCGAGGAGTGCGAGGAGGAGCAATGATGTCGAGAAAGACGACGAATAGACACCGAGGCGGTTCTCTTCGTATCTACCACGATACTCTAGTATAATTTACATTTTTAGAAACACTAGTCGCTTACACTAAAAGTTAAGTGGTTAACAATAAAGATCCCAAAATACTGATATTGGTTGAATAAGAAAGTACCCATTCTGAATAATACTCGTCAGCTATTATACGATACTGCTCAAATTTACAGAGCTTACATGACAAAATCATTTTATAGACATATACAAGAGAAGAGTTCGTTCATAAAGAAAAACTCAAACTTATTCGCAAAACCGCAGGTAAAAAACATTATGATCAATATTCTATATACTTGTTGAAACGAGCAATGATTATAAAAGCGGTAGTTTCTCTACTGACTCAGAAACAACACTTTCTCAAATAGAATTCGCCACATACCTGGCGAGAAAGACTTTAGTCCAACTTTTTCCTCATTTCCTCATTTCGTGACTTTTGTAATACACGGCGTCAAGAGCAAAGAATGAGCTGGCGCACTCAAGCCAATGTTGGCGTTGCTGAAGACAGCTATCAATGGATCTCTGCCTACCTGACGACTTTCGACGTCGACTTGCTCAAGTTTGAACTCGAAGTTGATAGCCAGCACTTTTATGACAATATCAACGTTCTACTGGTCAATCCGTCACCTCACGACCATCGCCGATCCCCGCTTCAGCTCACTCGATCCGATTTAAACGAGATTTCAGATTTTGAAGATCCGGTGGCGAAGCCGGATAGACACGAAGCAACTCCCATTCCGTCGGTCTCCTTTCGTAATCTTGTAAACGAGGCACAGACAGTTGTGACACATAGACGCCAAGCATCTGGTCGTGCAGCGACGACCCCCCGAAAGTCCCAAACCCGCACCAATAGACATCGTACTCTAATTGCGACAACTGCAACGAATTTATACGAGAAACCAGCGACTCGTTCACTTTCGCGCAAGAAACTTAATCGTCGCCTCTTTTAATAATGAAATTAAGCTCGTCCAATCTCTCTACATGTCATCACCGCGGCGAGGATTGAAGTGAAGGTCTTTCATAAGCGATGCGTAAAAAGCCGTAGCCTTGAGTTGTGCGTATTAACTGTTAATAAATTCGACGTGTCCATTTTGCAAAACACGATTTTAGCAATCAGGGCGGTAAATTATACCAACGCCTTTACGAATTAAGCTTGAAAAAAAGAAGCTCCGTATTCTCTTGCGTGCCAACAAAGTCCATCAGCACCCATTCTATGAAGAGCTAATAATAGAAGCTAATTCCATAATAAATTAAGCCTTCGACAGTGTCAGTAACATGACCAGCGCGACTACACAATGAGTAGTTCAAGGTTCAATAAGATGCAAACAACGACTAATTGTCCCATCCTCTTCTTTTGTAGCAGTTTACGCATGAAACACATTAATGACCCAAGTCCTCCATGTAAAGATGTATATCTACCACTTGCGTAACCAGTCGCATTACTATGTGGTACAACCATCCATTACTGCGGTCATTAAAGCTGGTACCCGTCGCTTGCGTTCCATTCTATAAACATCTTGTACCACCTTCACAACAAGGTGCCACTTTTACTGCATACCAAGCAAGATGATTCATTAGAGGAGCGCTCGCATCCCACGTGCATATCACTCTTCGATTTGCGTAGAGATACAATCCTCCGCTGCAACAAGGATGCAACAAGTTTGCAAGCACGTGCGTGACCTTCGCACGTCCGGTTATGGAGCTGCTTACACGCTTCCAATCTTCCTCATTGTCGCTCTGATCTCGCTCTGGGTCAATGCAACGCACTTGCAATCGCTCGGACTGGCACATGTATGGATTCTAGCCAAACTCGTGCTATTGCTTGGACTTCACGAGTTACTTCGACCGTTTTGCCTCTCGTTCACTCAGGTCTGTCTATTAACAGCTCACGTTAGTGCTGCAGTCAACACGGCAATTTTTTGTGTAGTGAAGCGAGGGTTACAACCAAAGTTTCCAGAGTGGACGCTTTGGTACGAAGGCTTTCAAGCCATGGCGTTTGCTGCTGGTCAACACAATGGTGGTCACATCCTAAAACTCTATAACGCAATGGCCTTTCGACGCAACTTTGAGCTCGTGGGACGACTACTTGGAGCATTGGCGTGCTGGCGTCATGCAATGCAGCTCACGAGCTTCCAATACAATGGCCTCGAACACTTATGGTTGTGCTCGAGAGATCGCACCACATCAAAACTCTACGAACGACGAGTCGTCGTACTGTATTTCCATGGAGGGGGGTACGCTCTTTTTAGTCCCCACTTTTTTGTCGAATTTGCCAGTCGGTTGCTCCATCAGATACAAAGGCAACTGCAAGCTACCACGGCGTCTGGAGAAATTCAGGTCCAAATCCTATTGGCCAATTATCGAAAACTTCCCGAGGTTACTTTTCCCTCTCCTTTGGATGACGCCATGACAATGTTTACCTATCTCCTGCAACATGAAAAAGTGGCACCAGAAAACATCATTCTCGCTGGCGACAGTGCCGGTGGTGGATTGGTACTTGCAACTCTATTGCGTCTTCGACGAGCGCGACAAACAATGCCCCTTGCAGCAATGTGTAGTTGTCCGTACGCCGATTTATCTGCAGACGTGGCCGAGTCCGAGCATTGTTTTATCTCCAAGTCAATGGTGGATGCCATTCGCGACTTTTGCGTGCACGCAACACCACGTGCAAGTTGGGGCGAAGGAGCCATGTTGCAAACGGATTTGAGAGGGTTACCAACGTTGTTTATTCAAGCTGCCGAGTTTGATATTTTACATAAACAATCGTTGCAATTGGCTGAAAATGCGCGAGCCGACGGAGTTCACGTGGAACTGGACGTGAACAACCACATGCCTCACGTGTTTACTCTGTTTCCACACTTTATGCTTCCACACTCGTCAATTGGGATTAAACGACTTGCTGGCTTTATAATGCACCAACTAACCACGCATCGAATCCCCGTGCAACTGCCAAGAGCTGCTCCACCTTTTTGAAGATAAGAGCGTGTAAAATTTATAGGTTTTTGAAGTTTTTGACTTTGTTTTCAATTTTAAATTATAGGTGTCTAATAATAGTATTCTCCGCGGTAGTATAGTAGTTTCACAGTTTTTTTTTTTAAAGTCGTAACTTCTCTTGATTGCATCCAACATGAATTACTCGAGCTCATATTGGTTTTGTAAAGGTGTTTAAGTGCGTCATGTTGGTGAATGGCGTCGATATCTCCATGCTAGAAGGTTGGATGATTAAGCTCAATAGCAAGCCAAGCTTTTTTGGCAAAACTACAAGCCGTCGGTGGTTCAAAGTCGGCTTTGTTTCCGGATCTCATTCTGAGAGAAAACTCGTGATTTCCTACTCGACCAACAAGTGCGTCGTTCATATACTTGCTCTCCATTTCGATCGTAATCATCGTTGATTGTCGTAATAAAGGAAGGCAAAAGATCCACGTGGATGGCTTTACGTTCAAGATGTCAGCGATGTTTACTGTCGCAAGGTTTGAAAGGCCTAGTTGAGTTTCTCGACACGTTTTTCTTATGTCTTTGTTTTCGACACTGCAGGAAATGATTGAGATAGTGTCTCCTTCTCGGACTCTTCGACTACGAGGGGAAACGAGTGTCGAACACCGGCTATGGGCTGACAGTCTCTACAAGCTCTGCAATGTACAATCAAAATCAGCAAAAGCAAGCATTGATACCCATCACGAGACGAAAGAAAGCGGTCGAGAAAGAGACGCTCAAAATGTCTATTATCAACGAATCGATTCTATTGCAGATGAAAATAGGCGCTTAAAACGATTATCTCGACACGATAGCGACCGTGAAGGAGAAGACCTTAACTGTCGGAATGGCACTGAGAGCCGCGAAATTAGTTTTCGGGTTGGTTACGGCTATGAAGTTAGACAACGCGAGGCTCGGTCTCCACAACACTTTGAGTCAAAGGTTGATGAGCTTGAAAGTAGTGCTTCACCACAATCGTCACATGATGAAAGCGACAAGGAACTGGTTGAAAATGAAGACTCGGCGTCTAACTTTGAAAACGAAGGCAGTGAAAGTGACAGCAGTGAAGATAAGCACGACAATTCTCGACCTTCGACTAACAGCAGTTCTCGTAGTTTACTTGTGGCTCAAATCAAGTCTGGATCTACTTTTGAAGCAGGTCTGGCTTCGTGTAAGAACATTATGTCTGACAGTGAAGAAGAAGACGAAAAGATTTCGGAAGAGAAAGAAAGCCCGCGTGAACCAGTCACGTCATCGACTAGTCCAATTGATGATGATGATGTTGCTTTTGACAAAGTTGAGCCATTGACTCAGTCGCCAAAGCGCAAAAACTCATCGTACAACAAAGATTCTACTTATAAAGCGACATTGGTGTCGAGTGTTGCTGCCGATAATAACTTTGTCTATGACGATTGGGACGCGGAAGGTGAAGACCGTAAAGATTCACTATTAAAGCCCGGGACTTCTTACTTGGTACGCACATGGTATCACTGTCTATTTTTATACTTTAGTACTTACTCGAAATATAATTTATTGTTTAGGGGGTTACGCCTGATGCCAATTTTGTACACGATGATTGGGACGACTAGGATTTAAAATACTACACAAATTACTGAATCTGTTATTTCACCGGAACATTGCGTTGCATAAAAATAACTAACCGGTAAGTTACACACGATCACGTTGAGGTACACGTTTCAGTATGGTGAAGTATGGTAAAAACCCAGGAATCGCAAGCCCTTCCTCCGCAGCTTTGCCGTTACCTGCTTCATTGTGCCTGTAACAGACATAGTCACAAGCTCGTGAACAAAAACAACCAATGACATACGACAAGCAACATCATGTCATGTCCACGAGAACATATATCTTAACACAAATTGATATCAGTGTCGTACGTCATATTGAACCGAACATATAAGTCTTCTTTTCAAACAACATTCAGAAAGAATATCTTGAATGGTTATTATCGTAACATAAAACTGCTGTCTACGTGTAAAATTTCCATTTTGGTTCAGTGAGGTTAAATTTTCATTTTACTTTACGCATCTTGAGCAAACTTCAGCAACTAGGGTTTATTATACAACTTTAAAAGTCAAAAACTGTCCTAGATCATGGGACTTATCGTAACCGCAGGTCCGTCATGCTTGCGACAAGTTGGTAGGGAAGCATTTTCATCGCGCTTTATATCTTGTAATGAGGTCGCACAACACCTTCTACAGAAGTGGGGTGCAAAAGCATATATGATTTTCCCGCAAACAACTGTTAAAGCGTTTTGACCAGAGTGTGCAATTGATAACAATTTAGAGACTAATGTATTTACGACAATGTCTGTGTGTTTAAATTCTACCTTTAGTCTATGATGAGTAAAAATTCGAGTGAAGACTTCATCTATCACAATACCTTTCGAAATCAGTATATACAGTCAAGTTGCCTTTTTAAGAGCCGTTATTTCATTAAGGTCGGACAGAAGAAGCTGGCTTTATGTAACACTCTATTCGCATTTATATTTGGTTTACATTCGAGAGAAAGAAGAAGGAGTTAAAACCATCTTTTCTCGAATTTATAAAAGTCAATTAAGTCATAAAGATGAGAAAAATGAGCAACCAGTCAGCCCAATTTTCAACGCCTTCAGAGGTACATCTGCATCACTACCACCATCTGTGCCTGAAGTTTCATCTACAACAAAAAGTGAACTTGCTTGAAACGCTACGTCTGCGCAAGAAAGAAGTGGTTTGCTCGACAAGACGTCGCTTGGGCAATAAAAGGTCGAGCGGGGCCATACAGAGGGGGCGCGAGCATACTCTTTCCTTTGCCCGGTAGTCCTCAGACAAATTTACCATCTTTCGATGAACATGGCTTAGAGCGCCGCGAGCGCTCCAACGAGCACTCGCGCTGTTCATCGCACGCCGAGACTGCGAAAAAGTCTGAAGCGACCGTCAATGCTGTCAAATTGGCTCCGTCACCTGGACGTACACCCAAAAGATTATAAAATTGTCGACGGACTCACCTGTAGAGACAGGCAAACCCAGAGCGCTTTTTAAATATAAGAACTTGTTCTGCGATACCCTCGCTATTGGTGTCATGAAGCATCAGAAACCATGATGAAGAGGTGAAAGTCTAAGAAAGACAAGCCTAAGTACATACCACGGGTGGGGTTTGTACCCGAATCACTAAAGCAGTGGGAGGTGTGCTTTGTGACTCTATTACCATCGGGTACTGGCGAATGTCTTGTCTCGTGATAGATTCACTCAGGAATACTTTTCTTTTCCATCTTGCCGCACAAGCCAATTTTAGGGCGATTGATATGTGCGACGAGAGAGAGGAAGAGGCTATTATCCAGTCGATGTAGACGATGATGCCGAGCAGTTTGCTCATCTTGTTTGCGCGCCATGAAGACTCTTTCATGACACTCTTACCAAAATACCTTGGTTTAAGGCGAAACGTCGAGATTATAATTAATAATAAAGCTCCGAGTTAATTTCATCCGTAATATAAAGAACTCAGAAGTCGACTTAGAGTTGCTTCCTCTCTCAAAGTCGTAATTTATTAGCTAGGAATCCTTTGTACAGAAAGACAAGTTAAGATCCTCACTTCAACAGTCTCACCTTATAATGGCAAACCAAGAAGTGAAGAATAGAACGTGATACAGCCTACTATAGAAAATGGCATAAAAAACTTTCTTAAGTTTACCGCATACATGCCCCAGATCAAGTTCGGTTCTACCCGAATTTGAGAACATGCCGAAGCGTTATTTAGCTGTACCAAGTCTCCATTGTGAAGTTTTAGCAGTAAATTGCTGGTGGACTGCAGTCTGGCTAGCAACTCAAGCGATCGCCGCAGTTTGGCACTGAATCGGCTCATACTTTTGCAGAATAAATCTCTATATAAGTGCTGTATGTGAAGCACTATAACAGCCTCGACTTTTGCGTTAACTCCGATGATGTTGGCTTAAAAGTCAGGAAAGCGAGTTCCGGTGCATCCACAAGCAACAAAGAACCACTACTCGCACAATGCGGAGAATTACAAATAAACTGTAAACGTAACGTGACTTGGCATGGTCGGTTGGTTCAAGTTTGAAAAAAAACGGACTCCCATTCCAGTGTGGCCCAAAAAAAGTCTTGAAAAGCACTGAACCATTTGGACCAAACTTGAGTCGCAAAATCGTAATACCAAAATAGGTGTGGGGTAGTTTTCAAAACTCCACCGCCATGCAGTAAGATGCTGAAGACGATAACCCAGAAAAAAGCACTGTGCTGGGCCGATAAAGAAGGTCTGAGTAGACTGGCAAGACATGTCGACCCAGTTTGTAGTCACGGGTTCACATAGTCGTAAGGTTTACCTAAGCGCCGAGTCGAGAAAGAGGCAAAGTCGGTGATTCATATTTCATGAAACTTTGTCAGATTCTGGCCACACTTAGCTCTGATACTTCATAAGCATCAAATGTTCAGGTGTGACATAGGCCCTATTATATAAGGGTCTAGTGAACGCAGCAGAGAGCCAGCCTTGTCATAGAAATTGGCGCATGAATGCGCGCAGACACGCCACCCGGAGTCAAATTGGCGTAAGAAACGGAAAGATTTGTAGCCCGTGATAGGTGTTGGGCACAACGTAAATGATTTCCGCCGGCCTAAAAATTTCTTGGGCAGCTAGTAATATTAATCACCCCGTTAGCCTTGAAGCTCCGGCTAGAGTTCTGCCACAGTTGCCGTGGGTCATATCCACAATATTTAAAATGGGCGTAGTTAGCCTGTCAAATTTGACTTGAAACCTTATAAGATTTTTTGTGAAATTGGGTATGCCATGTAAAAAGTACAAACTGTTAATAAGACCCAAGACTTGTCCAGCGATAGAAACGGTGTGTTACCACGTGGTCAGGGCCGATAGAGCTCGGAGCGTAAAGAATATCATAGTCTTGTCTTCAAGACGAAACTATTTTATCAAAAAGTCAAATAATTGGGTCCGCTCAGGATGGTACATTAGTCGGCATCCTACCAGCTAAAATCGCTCTACATAGCATGTGAACTTGTAAACTCTTAATAGAGTCTAAAACAGGCGTTAAATTTAATCCACCTTAACTTTCGGAAGAGACCACCACCCGCAGGACAGAGCGTTGGAAGACTTAAAACGACACCTGAAATTTAAAGTTGGTCGTGAAAGTTGATCTTGAAAGCCAGTAGCAGAATATAATAAACACTGGTCGTGTGCCATACTTCGGGTAGAATAAATTGTTGAAAAATAACAACTTGATCTCGTAAATGCCTTGCGCCATGAAACATTCCACGATAAGATGCTGGAGTCGGTCAGCATCTGAAAGAGTTGGTCTCTAATAAATACCCATAATGTTTGGTGCAGGGATCAATTGTCTACCACGATAACTCCGAGTGATTAAAGGTTTTGTCGCAATGGCTCATTTATCGCAGTCCAGGTTTGAAAGAAAAAAATACTGTTTCGGCAGTATTAAGACTCATACCAGAAGCCTCACATAAGTTTCCTTCCAATTTCTAGAAGTAGCCGGTATGGCGTAAATCATGAAGGCGTCCGGTGCAGTTAGCAGCACAGCTAATAACTGTACGGGCAGAATCATTCAGAGAGTTGGAGCCGCATAATGAGTGAGTATCACTTATCAAGTGAGTGGTCAATTGACTTTGGAATGACAGGCTCGGAAAAAGTTAAGCGAAGGTTGCACAAATAATGCTGGCGACAATGGGTCCCCTTGAAGGACCCCCGCACCTAGTTTAATTGGGTCAAGTGGTTGGTCATTGAACATCAGGGTTGTTTGGGTACCCAGGAAGAGGACTCGTATTCAGCGGCGAAATCGGTTCCTGAATCCATAGTGCATATCAAGTGCGTCCCATACGACACTATCAAAGGCTTTGGCGAAGTCTAGTAAAACGGCGCCAACCAGGACATTTCTGCCCCCAAATTAGCTTAAAACCGTAAATGTGCGTGGCAAATATTTCGGCCCAGTACAAAGACATTTTGGTCCGGGCGAAGTAATTTTTCCAATTCGGAGCCGAGCCTATGGGCCAAAATATTGGTAAGTTTTCGATCGCCATTTTATAAAGAAGCGAGACTTGGACCCTCCGCTGAAATTCAGTCATTTTCCCCCATTAAAACTGAGCAGCATACATGACTTCGTATATTCTGCTCCAGAGGGGTAGGTCTGTCTTATAGTATTCAACAGGATGGCCGTTCGGTCCCGGAGTTTTTTCGATTACCGTGTGTGTTAGCACCCAATCGGACCCAAAGGCTGTGAAGGAGCTGTCCAAATAAGCCAAATTCGTCAAGGCAAGTCGCGCTTTAGTGTCTTGGAGAATTTGGATCAATTTTTAAGGATCTCATTTTGGTTTACTATGGCCAAATTCCTTCGAAAGCAAACAGTAACTTCCAGACCAGTACGACAAAAAAGAGGAACAAGTCGACTTTAAATTGACCGGGATGGGCGTCTTGTGAAGAATGGCTGGCGGGCTAAAAATAGATTTAGAGCAGCGCTCAGTGGACTCCAAGTCGGAGGAAAAGTTCAGCACGGACGAATCGTAATTATGTTTATTCAGCTTTCACTTAAGCTAAGTATTTGCAATAGTAATATGGCCCGGATACTAAAATTTACTTAATTTTAGGTGAAGAATTTCAATCGCCCGCATGCGTTCATTTTGTTTCTTCATAAACAACTCACTCAGACGAATAGAGTCTTTCCGTTTGTGTTCATCAAAAAGGGATCCCGAATTATAGTAATTCCAATTTGGACCCCTAAAGAAGTTTGCTAACTCATTTACAAGGTTGTGCAAATACTCTTGGGCTACAGACAACTGGATTACCCAAAATGGGCATTTCCACGGAGCCCTTTTTGACGATTCGAAGACTGAACAACCAAGTCGAAAAAATTCCGGTATGGTCGCGTATCCCAGCCAAGCCTTTAAAATAATGGTCAATATCCTGGAAATCCGTGTGAAAAGTAGAGAGCTGACTAAAATATAGCCAATTCTTGAAAACGAGTTGGGGCTTGTAACTTCTTGGAGATCGGGGTTTTGAAGTCGCCAAGGGTCGACCAAACGGATTGAACTCATCCAGTCGATCGATTCATTGCGCCTTGAAGACGATTTCGATTGCCATGTCGTGTCTGATCTAGTTGACTGGAAATGACGGTATTAAAGCTCCCCAGAACAATATGGTGACTGTATTCTTCAAATGACGGGAAAAAAATCAGCCCGGTGTCTTGGCTAAACTGGGTCGTATAGTACGTGAATGTATGTAATAGTCGAGTCAATACTACCACGCATTAGGAGATACCGGGAGAGGATATATAAATATATATATAGAAGTGACGTGTTGGCATGTAACGTCTTAAAGGCTGCAGATGAGGCAAGAAGGTGTGATCAATAATCCAACACCAGCTTGGCCTGTAACGTAGCTCATATCCAGGAACTGGAATTTAGCTAATGCGAATAATTCAAATAATGTATCATAACAAAATCTAAATTAACTTTCACATAGTAAGAATTCAAGAAACCAAATATAAAAGAGCCCGGAAAACAGCTTCTTTATTGAATATCCATTTAGAGTTCATTGCACTTAAGGGGTAAATGGAAACCTGGGGGTCCGCTCAAGTGGCAGATACTATCTTGCGGTCGTTGCGCAAGTATCGAGATCATCTGACTTCATTTGTCCCATTTGTCCCACCCTTTTTATTTAAATGTAAAATTATTGTATCAGTAACCATGATTGATTGATTGGTTGATTGATCGATAGATAGAAACGATAAAATGCGTTTAGAAGTTGAAAAGGAGTGGGACACTTAAGCCACGAGATTTGCTGAATATAAACGTATCAAGAGATACTCAGACAGACTGTCACTGTTTCTATTTGATAATTGTGATTGAATTAGTGACATCCGCGAGTGATATACCGGTTTTTATATTTCTATCAGGCTCATGGACATGCCCTGATAGAAACAATGTTCTTATAAAGGATGCGAATGCTTTATTGTATATCTTCTGACAGCATAGAATAGATCGTCCCTGCAATTCTCTCCACCGAAGCTCACGTTGAAATGCCATGCTCCGTTTGCATCGTATCTTCGTCATATTCGATTTTCTCTTCCAGACTTCTGACAAAGTACCACTCTTTGTAGTTCGTGACGATGCCAAAGACTTCCTTCAATCCTTTGACGTCCGCCAGTGCTTCACACCCGACAAGAGTCTGAGCTATGCCCGCTCGAAAATTAACCTTCTTCGCCTCGACAATGCATAGACGTTTCGTGCCGCGTTGAATCACAAACTCAAAGAATCCGTGCCCATGTAGTCGTTTCCCTTGGACAGATTCTTCGACCAGGATTTGGACATCTCTATCAAACAGCCAACTCACGCACACAAGTATTGGCGCAATAAAGTGCCGTCGTGTTCCTTCTTTCCCAAACACAATGCTTCAAACACCTTACTCACACGAAGTAAGTAGGCATACACCAACTCAATGTCGTTCATCAGGCATGTCCTTCGCTTGTTGTTCTACGATGTCCACCTCAGAATGTTCTCCACGTCATTATATGATACGTAACAGTATCCTGTGGATGTCGGTTGATCTGCAGAAGAACCGCGCTTTATCCCTTTGCTGTTGCGATCGAGGACTTCGTTCAGATTCGCTCATCGTTTCAAGCGTGCTTTATGAGGTTGATGTTTCGCCACCACCTCCTCTTCCACCTCCGCTTTCACGTTTTCCCCTTGTGACGGCACTTGCACGATGAGCTTATCTTTCTTTAAACCACCAAACGACGCAATTGGCGCATCCTCTCTCAACGTCTGCTTCTCGTCGAACTGCAATCGGTTCGCGAAGACAGTGAGGTCGGATGCAGCAATCCCTGCGAGGTGACTATCCTTTAACTTGTCCTTCACCGCATCTCGCAACGCAGCAACAGCTCTAGCATCCACGCCAACAGAAGTCGCCGACGTCTGAGCGTTCCCACATTTGTCCACGCGCTGGAACCATTTCCGCGCCATCGCGGCCGCAAATTCGAGAATGACGATCAAAACCCCCTCAAATGAGATTGAAGGGCTAGCGGACAAAGCGTTCATTCCTCCTTCCCCTAGATAAGACTCGCGATGGAATCTAGATGAATAGAATAGAGAAAGGATGGTATTCGTCTTCTCAAAGTTAGTCAGTAAAGTGACAGTATCAGACCTTTCGAACGTGCTTTGACGACTTGCAAAACCCTATTGGTTGCTTCCCAATCTCAAATGTCTGAATCCAATCGCGCCTTCTTCTCGACGACTCGTACCGTTCCTCAATCCAGCCGTGGCTTTTTTGAAAGAGAGAAAGCGCGTCAATTGTTTCAATCCCGATCGTACAATTCACAAGTCTGGAATTCACACCACTTGATCGTTAAGATCGAATGACAATTCTTGAGCTTATCCAGCGTATCAAACGAGTATTTCACTTCCGTCCTTTCATTTCCCAACTTGGTTGGCAATAATTGACGCATTAAGTTCGCGCAAGTTTCAAGATATACCTGAGAAGAGCCGAGTGTGAGAGGCGTGCTGAGAAGTTGGCTCGAGTCTTCTCGCCCACACACGCAATGTGCTAGTCGCGACAATCCCTAGAAAGGTACCCGGTACCGTCTTTTCCGAGATTGGTACAATACTGCCGAGACGAAAGTGAGATATAATGTTTTACTACCTAAAAATGAAGAAGTACTCTAAATAAGTATTTCGATTAGTAGATATCTACTCACAAAAAGATTCCATCGATTAATGATCTCGATGATGCCTCTCATATCGGGGTGAGACAGCTTAAGGCACTTCGATTCACAATTAAATACAATAATGCTAAGCGCTTCAACGATAATGGAACTTCCGCGCGATTCAAAGAAAGATACACGCTCAATCCGCGACTAGTTCGAGTAGATCCTATAAGTGAGTCCATTTAAAGCATTGACAGATACATATATATAAAAACCAGGCATATACAATGTGCGTTATCTGTCTTGTAATACCAGCCCGAAGTACTAAACGAGTATTAACGACCAATTCTTCTGATGCTGGTGGTGTATCTAAAGGTGATTATGGGCTCGCCAACTATCACTTTGTTTTTTAAAACTGGCAGCGTATAGTAGTTATTAACGATTTAGATTGATTCTGACTCTGATTTCTGTTCGTCAATATACTCAACATCCATTGTATGACCTCTGCGTATACTTAATCGAAGATAGTTCGATTACAACTCAATCTCGCAACTGACATCTACCACAATGATTATTTCACCTATAAAAAAGATTTATTTTAACAAATGGGTCTTGGCAGAGAAACAGATCGACCTCTAGCATTTTGGTGTGGATCATACAATATAAAACGACACCAGATGGCTTCTCCTTGACCAGATACTTTTACAAAGAACCCGTCATTAGTGTCATATTCGTCGATTATCCTATAATTCGAGCTTGTAAGATCCATGTTTGTATAAATCGATTAAGTTCATCGAGCTGATCTTCGAATGATTCAAAGAAGTAATCCACTTTTCCATGTTGCACGCAGTAGAGCCACAAGACGCTACACTGTTCGCAATGCCCAAATCGAGGGTTTTGAACTGTTTCGTCGAATATTTTACTATAAGATGGAATCACGCGCGGCTGGGGAAAAAATAAAGGATCGAAACACATCTTATCTTTGTTAGAAACTGCCATCCAGTGTTGAACACCGGTCATCGGATTGCTCATTTCCAAAACACAGTAGTCTTTGCTTTTATCAATACTTTGCTTGATATCAATTTGATGTACATTGACTCCAAGTGAGTCGGCAACTTTCATGGGTTGATCATCAGTCGTTCTCGACAATTCTTTTTTCGCTCATGGTGTTTTTTTTATCACTATAATATCATCGTCATCAATATGACTGCATAAATTATGTCTTTCGCTTCTGATATTTTCGCATTCGAACATTTCGTTGTACCAGCTCCAGCTGAGACGCTAAGAAATGGACTTACATCCAGGATTCAACGTCTAACACCGGTCAGTATGCGGGACAAACCAATTCAATCTCTTCACAAGCCGCATTTGTCAATTAGGAAGAAGCCATCATTGAGCTTCCAGTAAAGCTTCAAATTCTTAATGGTGGTGATGGTTCAGTCACTTCGACTGCTGCCTGCACTGTGAATCAATTGTTTGCTAAGGCCGGTACGTGAAGAGGCACATATATCTCTATGTGGCAATTGTAAAAGCAGCATTTACTGCATATTGGTGATGACAAGATTGGAAATAAACCAAGGCAGTATAGGCGAAGCTCTATCACTGCACTAAGAGTGACTCACATACCACCGAGCTGTGCTCGTAAGACTTAGTGTCAGGAAAGACACGTAAGTCGTCAGTAGGGGCACGGACCCACAACTGTGCGTAAAAACTATGTATTTTACACATAGCATTTTACGCACAGCGAGTAAGCAACGCCATGTGAGGAACCTATAGCCTAGTGAGCAACACTCATCGTAAACAATGCTCTCCGCATACCCTGCAAGATATTGTTAGCTAAGAGTCAAAGCAGCACAGGCGAGGTTTTTTTCTGTGCACGAGAAGTGGCACGTAACGAAATCAACAAAGCTACTAGTGGAGAGTGTCCACTGTACATCCGGCGCTACAAATTCGGTCCGAAATCGGGGCATCAAGAGCGCTGCTTCTCTAGTGCGTGCGAAGCTGCACAGATTTTGCTGCGCTGGGCCTTTATTGACCACAACCCTTTGTAAGACGCTAACGTGTACGCCGGTGCTATAATGCACGATCGTGTCGACGCAAATAGAAGACAGAACATATCGCATTACTTCAAGGAGAAGGCGGCGAGGTATAGTGCTCGTCGGGTAGAGCAAGTTTTTAATCTAAAACGGACAGTAAAAGTAGTTTTGTTGATAAGTAACAATATATACACATAGAGAAGGGAACACTGTTGCGGTCGAAGGCAAAATAGTTCCAGAGCCTATTGTAAAAGTAAATGTTCTGCTTGAGGTGGAGGAGATGTCTACAGTAGAGCTTGTAGAGCCTTATAAATCTGACTGTTACTGTCTACTCGAAAAAGATATAAGCTTTTGTCAATTTGGATGTAGCGCTTTAAAAAAAAGCAGAAAGGATCCATGTGGCCAAAATGATTGTTTGTTTTTCAATAATTCTTCGTATCCTATAACCATTATTCGAGCACTATAAAGTCCTGGTCATTTTTTTGTGCAATCATCTGATAGATAAGAATTGTCTGGCTGCAGGATCCAAATACGGTGTGACTTTAGTAACCTTTAAGTCCGACGTCATTTACTATATTTCCGTATAAAGCACGAGAGGAATGGTCTGAGGAAGACTCACACCGACATTCCGTAATTGGCACATTGCTCACGCTTGTGAAAAGCCAAATGCGTTCACTATCTTGGCATAGAGACTGATACTTGCGAATAGCAAATTGTGAAATGATTAGCACTCTCGACTATGCTCACTCGAATGTATGAGAGGGGGCTCAATGACAGTAGTCGCGCTCAGCTTTACGAGAGTTGTCCAGCACTTAGGCTTACTCGGCCCGGTGCCCGCACCAATGGTTCTTTTATCTCCTAGTGAAGGCAAAGTACATTACTCACAAACCTTCACTGAAAGTAAGGCGTGGTTATCTGATCTCCAAATGTTCCAGGACTCGTGGTGGTTCGGACCTGCCATAACCAGGATAAAGCCACAACGTTAGAAAGCAAACAACGGTCAACGCTAGGAAAGTTGCGGAGAGTCACATAAAGTTAGTTCGTTCCTGTCAGTAAAGTAATGTGTTAGTACTTCAGCATATGACCGACCAGTTTACTGCCAATTGTAATTGCCGAATCGATCAAGAGAGACGATGGCTTGGTGAATCGCTGCGCATTCACTTTGACATCAGGCCTGCAAGCATGATCCATCTTGAATAACACAAAGCACCTTACTACGAAACCCCGCCAGTCTGTCAATACCCTTTGACGCTTAACAAGCTTAGTTTTCCCCAGCAAGTGACGTTGCGCCCACTGGATGGCTGTGGGATCCTGACTCTTAAATCTTGACGCGCTGCACCAATCACAAATGGTGGGTATTGCCACAGATGAAGCATCTCATATGCTAGATATTAGATATACAATTCATCTTCATCAGCATAGTTGCGTCTTCTAAAATTTGGCTCGATCGATCGCGCATGGCTTTCACGCACCACCTTAAACTTGTCCTGCTTTCCAATGTCACCTTCATGGTCTCCTCAAAAGAGGTCGGCTTTGCGCGAAGTTTTTCCGTTCGCGCCGCACCCCGGCGCAGTCCGTCCATAAAGACGCTGACTGCCAGCTAGATCACTGGCCATCTCAATTAAGGGTTTCCAAATCTTAGACAAGTCCACATGCTCCTTTTTATCTATGCAAGAAAGCGCGATTTCACACAGTACGTATAATTCAGCGGTGGTACCTTTGGGTCGGCTGACGCTTTAGCTCATCCGAGGTGGCAAATGTCGTCTCGACTGAGTCATTTCACGTAAGAATTTGTCTACGTGCCCGCCCATCGAGCTTTAAGATGGCCAAAACCAGTCTCTAATTCTCCACTCAAAACATCATAATCATTTCGATCTCTTTAATCCAGAGCACATCTTTTTTCCTTACTCTACTTCGAAGGTCTTCGCATTAATCATTAGTTACTTTAATGCAGGCAGGGCATCTGCTTCAGCGCCAGGGTAGCAATCCTATGGTGCTCATAGGATCCAAATTGAGGCAACCAGAATTAGATCACTTAAGTGGGCGAGTCATCACGCTCGAACGCGTGACTGCCGTATCGACCCGCACCCGAATAGATGGGTAATTTGGACGCACTACTAACCAAAAGAGCTCTAAAGTATGATCAGGGGCACGGAGCATGATAAAAATAAGTCGAATAGCATCATGCATTTCAAGCTAGAGACAGCTTGAACCTAGCGTGTGGATTTCATAGCTTAAATCATAAGCGTCGGCGTCATTGATGGAGCCAATCCCGTCATCTTCTTTTAGACATGCTTCAACAAGGCAATTTTATCACTAAGGAACGCCTTTAGACGTGCACTGATTGCGTCGGAACCTCATGTGACCGAATACCACACCTCCTCGTCGTCAAGCAAGACTGTCAGGTCATTAAGCCTGTCTTGCATGCCTTGAGACGAGTGAATTTAACGCCTCAGCCTTACAGAGGATCAGTTATAAGGACTTAGGCGTAGATATTTGCAAATATTACCAGGTGTCAGGGAAGTTCAGGTCTCTGACCTTCGCTATATACTCCATACTAAGACGACGCTTGCATTTAATATAATGGCCAGAGCCACAATCCGTTAATACTGTGGCTCTGAATAGTAATTCCGTATACTTTCCTGCTTAGCAACACTCGTCTCCATGTCGACGTGTCCGCAGTGCTACACGGGCACGTGCACGCGCCACAAGCATCAAGACCACGGGCGCTCACTGGTTAAAAGCGTCAATGCCGAGTCCACACTTCAGAAAATGTACGACCAGCTCGTTGGGGCCAAGCTGCAAAAGCTACAGGCAGCGGTCCAGAGCGACCCGTCCAAGGAGCACTCGAAGGAGTTTCGCAAGCAGCTGGACGCGTCGCGCGACAAGACGTTGCGCAAGAGCCACAAATCCAGGTTAAAAGTAGCTCCAGCCGATATGACGGGTAGTGGTTTGAATCCACAGGCACTGGCCGCCATCTACGGCTCGGACTCTGACACGCAATTGAAGCGACTTAAGAGGAAAAAGACGCACAAACAGGCAAGGTCTAGCAAAAAGAGAAAGCGGAGGGCGCGAAGCGACAGTGAGAGTGAGAGTGAAGCAGACTCAAGCGACAGTCGACACAAGAGACGAAAGCATGGCCGCAAGCAGAAGACGACGACTGGAAGATAGATAGAGGGTTATCATTACTACAATATCATAGAGAAACGCACGATGGTTGGCAAACGTGTAGACTTTTATACAGCGATCCGTTAGCATTTGATTAATGGCCACCTCAAAAACCGGTTATACGAGGCCGACAAGAGGCTAAGCTTCATTCAGGATCGTTGTCTTGATGATGCGGCTAGTGACCACGTACGGGTCCATGTTGGATGCTGGACGACGGTCTTCAAAGTAGCCCTTGCCTTCGGCTTCTGCGATTCGCGGGATGCGAATCGATGCCCCACGGTTGGCCACACCGTACGAGAATGTATCCATGCTCGCCGTCTCGTGGCGGCCGGTGAGACGGCGTTCGTTGCCCGAGCCATACGCTGCAATGTGCTCTTTGTGCTTTAGCTTCATCTTCTCGATAGCCTCAATGATTACGCCCATGCCTCCTTCTTCACGCATGGCCTTGGTCGAATAGTTCGTGTGGCAACCCGCGCCATTCCAGTCGCCTGGGATCGGCTTTGGATCCCACGACACATTGACGCCAAAGTCCTCGCACACGCGCAGTAAAATGTACCGAGACATCCACAAGTGGTCCCCCGACTCAATGCCAATGCACGGACCCACTTGGTACTCCCACTGACCAGGCATCACTTCAGCATTAATACCAGAGACTTTAATGCCAGCATACAGCGAGGCACGGTAGTGGGCGTCCACAATGACACGGCCAAAGACCGAGTGGGCACCAGCACCACAATAGTACGGACCCTGAGGACCAGGAAATCCACCCTTTGGCCAGCCAAACGGCGTCACACCGTCCTTCTCGAAGAGAGTATACTCTTGCTCAATACCAAACCATGGCTCGTCCGCTTTCGCACTTTCCATGACGCGAGCGGCGTCTGCTCGCGTGTTGTTGGCAATGGGCGTCATGTCGGGCTTGAGGCAATCGCAGAGCACGAGAACGTGCTGGCCACGACGAAACGGGTCTTTAAAGATGGCAACGGGACGCAGCAGTACTTCCGAGTCCTCACCTGGCGCCTGACCCGTGCTCGAGCCGTCAAAGTTCCAGATCGGCAAGTCAGCCAGCGACTTAACAGGTTTGGTCAGCGTCTTGGTCTTGCAGCGCAGATCCTGGCCTGAGCCACCAATCCAGACGTACTCGGCCAACGTGACACTGTCGGGGGTGTCCAGGGTCAAGTATTGGTCGTAAACGGCGCGGTCGAGCTTGCTCATGGTTCGAGGTGAGATAAGAAAAGGTGTCGGCAAATTGCGCAATGACGATTGCGGGGGACAAAGATCGTCGGACAGCAGCCATGGGATGGACGACATCTAGTTTTGCCCCTTAAGGTTGAAGCGAAGTGTGTATCGTACGGGATACAGTGCCGTATAAAAGCTTCAAGCTGTAGTTTGTATGGACATGACACTAACGAAATATCAAATGTGTGGTTCGGTAGTCTTGCGTGAGCAATGCGCAAAGTTGCTCATGTGCGCCGTTATGAACGAAAGTCAAATAGTAAAACGTATACACGGCTGAACAAAACATTTTAACGTTTCTAAAGCTTCTTTAATCTATTCATTAAACTTATTATGTGGGTTATTTGCTCCATTTTACTTGCAGACGCAAGGCAGCATTTGACGAACAATAGCACAAATAGTGAATAAAACGAATTATTCTTATTTATTTATCTAAAATCCCACCAAGTAGACTTCTGCTCTAACTCGCTTTCCGACTGCAACGCGTCAGCCTTCGGACTGACAAGCACTGCTTGGCTCGATACTGACACGACTGGGGATGTCAACATTTAAGTCGCAGTGGCATCGATGGCTATGCTTTCCATTCGAGAAAATATTGCAATACCCGGGAAAGAGGCACACGCAGAGTGCTGTCTTTCTGCAGCTTACTTAGGAATTTAGACCACATGACTTCATCGCGCGAAATAACTAATAAATGAATCAAAATCATCTCATCTGCCTCCTTCTGGTCTAATGCCGCCTTCTTAATGTACTGATTCGCAAGCGTTCGATCCGTCAGGTAATCGTACGCACGAACGAGTTTGCTTTCATCTTTTGAAGCTGCTGCGGCATCGTACGGCTTTCCAATCCATGAGTGCAAAAGAGCGTTTAGAACACCAAAAAGAGCGTCATTATTCTCCTGGCCCTGCTTTTGAAGCTTCTTCTGCTGCGGATCCAAAAGGCGGGCCCACATCAAGTCATCGGGCAGTCGCTCGCGCAGTTTTTGAAGCACAAACGTGTCGGGATGGTCACTCGTAAAACGTGCGTACGCGACCAAATTAGCAAAATTTTGGTCCGCGAGATAGTTTTTACTCGTGGTCATCAAGTCGGATGAAGTCGCACCTTGAGCGTGTGTCCAATAGACTAAAAGGGTTTTCAACAAATTGGCATAGATACTTTTGGCCTCGCTTTCCCCGCTTTGCATAATGTAGAGCACTTTGGCCCACAAGACTTGATCCGACGACCGAGTTGCAAAGAAATGGGATAGTACCATGGCGTTGGCCTGGCCTCCTTTTACTTGCGCTGCATTATTTAAATTAAAGAAAAGATAACTCGTTAGATACTTAACCATGGAGCTGGGTGAGAATTCTCGTGCTAAGCGGGCTGCGTTGTCAGGCAATAAAAGAGCATCAAACGCTTTAGCAGCGACAACGGAAAAGACTTGGTCTTGTTGGAGCTTGCTTAGAAATTTGGCCCACATCGACTCATCGTTCGACTGCTCGAGCAGTACTTTTACCAGCAATTGGGTGGTCTCAAGTGGAGGTGGCTCAAGATTGTTGTGACTAGTAATGGCATTTTCGAGCAAAAGCTTATAAGCGCCCACCAGCATTGGCTGATTATCTGCGAGTGCAGAAGCAGTGTATGGCTTTCCAATCCACCGGTGGAATAGAGCATCAAGCACACCGGACAATGATGTGAGCACGTTTTGGTCCTCTTGCAACGCAAAAGAGCTTGGGCCCACACAAATTCATTCGGCGATCGCTCTCGCAATTTTTCCACGAGAAGGACGTTGGGATTCTTACTTGAAAAGTGCGCGTACAAGTACAAGTTAACGAACTTGGTATCCATCAAGAAGTCTTTACATGTGCTAAATGAGAACTGTTCCGTGATTGCAGCTGCATTGGATGGCAGCTTTGTTCACGACTGAAGAAGCGTCGTCAGCACACCAGAGAGAGGAGCAGAGACACTCTCATCGTTTTTCAACATGTACAAGACTTTGGCCCACATGAGTTCATCGTGCGACTTCTTGAGCAATTCTGCCAATAGCGTGGCATCGAAATCGTTAATGGTATGAAAGCGGTCGTAGATTTGAGAGAGTTCTGGACCCGTCAGATAGTTGACAGCTTGGCTGGGTGTGCACTGGACTTCGCCAAATACGTAAGGATGAAGTAAATGGTCAAAAACACTGGAAGGAATCGTAAGCATGCTGTCGTCTTTCTGCAGTATATAGATCAGTCTGGCCCACAAGAGATCGTCCTTTGACCATTTAGATAGTTCTCCCACAACCGCCGCGCTAACGTGCTCGCTAGTCTCTGTTGCGGTGTTATATACATTCGAAAGTTGTGGACTCGTCAAAAAATTGATAGCATCAATGGGTCTACAATTACCTGGAGCTACTGGTTTTGTTTGAAGAAGTTCATCAAACAAACCAGAAAGAGGAGCATGCACACTGTTGTCAGTCTCCAGCTTGTACACAAGTCGAGCCCACATGATCTCGTCCTGCGATCGCTCTTGCATTTTGGTCAACATGAACGAGGTAAATTCTTTTTCTCCAAAAGTTTGGAATTTGTCCCAGATCAAGCGACCCACTCGCCTTACAAACTTTCCGTCGTCCACAATATAGGGAAGTTCAAGCACATTGTACATTTCATTCGTTGAAATACTCGTCAAATACTTTTTTTCCACAGCGGCAGCAATGGCACGAAAGCCATCGTTTGCATGTGCTTTTCCTGCTTCGAGAAAATAGAGTAAGATTTTCCTGAAAAATGAGTCTTCTTTCAACCGGGCAGCCAAAAGATCAAGCACGACTTCCTGGTCCTCTGACGATTTGGTGCCAAACCAAGTCACCAAGTGATCAAAATTGTGCTCAGGATTTTGGGTCAATTCGTTAATCGCGTGCGCATCGAGCGTATTGTCAAACTTCCGCATGGCATTGGCCACGTCTTTGAAAAAGGGTTTCCCTGCCAACGATTGAAACTCATTCCGAACGACTGAACTTCCAGAAGAAACACCGCGCTCTTCGACAAAACTGTGGGTCATTTTTGGTGGCATGTGCGACTTCACTTGATGAGCGGGAGTCACATGAGATACATTGGCTTCGGCTGTGGCCGTCGTGAGCAGGACCAGCCCCCACACTAGGCTAAGGCAACATTGTGGTGGCTTGCCAATCACGACTAAATGTCAGTAGCTTTGAAGGATTTACGGCTTAGATGATAAGAGAAGTTGAATCGAATGGATGCCAACAGCTCAAAACAGATTGTGGCAATGAAAGGGTAGCTGGATACCTAGCAGCTGAAGAGACATTGTAATGTAGGGGTAGGTGAAACAAATGGACCTCGTAGCTTCATTATTTCTAAGGACAGACCAAGCTATCAAGTGGCCTCACCAAACTTAAGAAAAGGCAGATTTTGTCTCATATTCCCTTATCGTAACCCTTTTACTCATAACCGCATGTGCAAGATATATTGCTTCCAAAATCGATTTCCAGCAACTTCAGCACGATTGTACGATCCGTTGAGAAGACACTACAAAAGAGCGGCACGCGTCTTCACGCGAGAACGGTCAACCTCTAGCACCGCTGCAAGATAGTCTTGGAAGCGTCTTTGTCACCATGTCTGCCCGCATTACGAAAATTCCGCAGTAGTCTAGGTTGACTTCACCATACACGTATTTGACTTCCATGTATATGGAACGACCAGATGCCTTGGTTATGCATGCGCGTGACTTTTTGCCGTCAAAGCCTGAGCTCTGGGAACGATTTGCCCGCTGCCAGTAAGATCTCGCAAAGGAGGCCTTGAGATTGGCTTCTTAGAGGCTAGACTTAGCGTCATGTAATCCGCTTTACTTGCTGACATCAGAAATTTCAATCGTATTTTTGCTGCAAGTACGCCACAAAATGTGCACCACGAAGTTCACCCAGCCAGCATCAAAGTTCCCGCGAAATCTCACCTTGGCACCAAACTTTAAGAAGATGCTATGTCTGTAACTGGTTGCTTCACTGCAGTGCAGCCATCCTCTTGAGGGCGTGTCATGAAACGAAAAGACATCCCAAAGCAAAAGTAATGGCTGGTCGTGCCACAGTCACCATATGCTTAAAGGCCCCCACTGCACACAAAAAATAGCAATCACCTTTTGGCCGACGCGCCGCTTGGAACTAGTTGTGAGATTAAATCGTATTACATATTTCAGCCTTGCGTCTTTTTCAAACTTTGAAAATGTCATCAATAGGTACTTCCATCTGCGTTGTACACCAGCTCGTTTCCCAGTACAAACGCGCGCTTTCCAATGCGGGGTATATCGAAATACTTCTTGAGTTTGCCTTCAGTGCATGCGACTAGGTAAGTTAAGCGACCTGAAAAGAAAACATCGGTCACGTAGACTATCACATTGTACCGAACGGGAAATAGTATGGAAACGTCAAGTATCTCAGAATTTAGCCGAAGTACACGACTTGAGCGATCATCATGCCTGTCGTCACGTAGTCTACCACAGACAAAATTGTCTCCGTGTAGTCGATGCTGTGTCCTTTTGCCACAAGGCGCGTCAAGCTATCCGCTTTGCACTCGATCTCAAATAGTTTGCCGGCTCAGGAAACACCACGAAGTCGCAGCTTCGGCTTCGCGTGGACGACTTTACGCGTATGACCTTATAAGGTCTTTAGCTCCTTGAAACATCGCCGATTTAGCCAAAGCACGAGTTCTTCCAGCGTCGCCACTTGCTAGCCAAAATGAAGGCGAAGTCGAGTCATCACCTTCGTAATTATAAGTGTCTTTTGTTCTTGGTCCTGTCAGGGTCCTATCGCACACATAGTTGGCGCTTTGCTTGGCACTTGAACGAAATATTTTGAGGCCATCAGTCCAGGTAAAAGAACTTGTTTTAAAAACGATAGCAGCGACAAATGTCTTCGACGGGCCGAGAAGCACTGTAGAAGCTTATTAACTTATCGCTCACTATTTTTGTCGCTTACTTTTTGCCACTTTTGCAGTAGCTTTCGCGCGCTCCTTTGCCTTGCGCTTGACTCTCTTTTCCGGTTCTTCCACGTGCATAACGCTGGCATCGACACCAACCTGTGTGGTGAGAACTTGTAGCCAAAGGAGTTGCTTGTCGCTTAGCCGATCGCGAGGTCCCTTTACTTCAACTACTTTTACATGTGCAACAAAGTCGTTACCCTTCAAAAGGTCGAGAACATGCTGCAGCGGTTGCACTTCGAGCTTTTTTTTCAATACCGCCTCGGCCAAAGTACCGTCTTTCTTCGATACATTAGTTGCGGGTATTTTCTCATTCATGTTCAACTCCTCGTCCATGCCACAAAAGGCGAAAACGTTCAAACAACTATGGCTATCACTTGGCCACGACACCACAGCCCCTTTGCAAAACTTAAGTCGCATAAGAAACAAATCAGGCAGACCATTTTGCGCTTGATGATACTCCTTTGATGCGGCCATGTAGCGCAGCAACTTGACCAGCTGCGGTCGACCAATCGCCACTATCGAAAGTAAATGAAAGTGCAATGATGCCACGTCGTCACTTGGCCAACGAACAAAGCGGCTCACTTTTCCAAATTCCGCATTCCATCTCGCTGAAAACGACGTCAACATCTCTTCGATTGTCCAGTCACTCGCCACTTGAGCTAATCGACGCTCGATAAGATCACGCCGGCTTTCATAGAAAACGTCCGCGTACCCGAAATCCAGAGGTGCTGACTGGAATGGCGTCTGAAAAACATCCGGAATACTCGCATACAACACGTCCCACATCAAAATTCCAAACAAATTTCCAAACACCATACCTTCAGAATGAACCCCGTACCACCCTCCAATGTTCAGCCTCTCCTCACCTCCTTCATCGACATGTGCGCAGTAACGATCCCGATAAAATTGCAAAACAACCTGTTCAACAGTGCACGGTTCATCATCGTAGCCT
Source organism: Plasmopara muralis (assembly GCA_003676415.1). Lineage (NCBI taxonomy): Eukaryota > Oomycota > Peronosporomycetes > Peronosporales > Peronosporaceae > Plasmopara > Plasmopara muralis. The sequence continues at coordinate 72,045 of RCHQ01000172.1, read as the reverse complement.
ACAAACCGCGACTTCTCTCCAGTTTGACGATTCAGCGGACGACCTACAATGTGATCCTTACAATACTCGTAGTAAGCTCGCGCCTCAGGTCGAATTGTCTTGTCTTCATCGTCTTTGCTACAATTGAGGATTGGATTAGCAGTAGACTGTAATTCAACTCGTTTCCCTTCATCTTGACGCTTCAATCGATTTTGACGTCTTACAAGTGTAATCCGATCTGCCGCAAGAACGTGCGGATCCGCGAGTGCATTCACGCACGTGTGTAGAGCTTGATCGGTACAATTAAGATGCTCTAAGTTTAACGCAAGACGATCCCACCAGTAACCACGCTTACGCTCAAGAAACGGTGCAGCTAGCAAGTCGTTTAACAGCAATGTGGCAATCTGGTACTTGCGCATTTTCTCGTACATACCCACGGCGATATGCAAGATTCGGACCAGATGATAGCCGGCATTGCACTTGGAGAAAAAGACGGGGATTCGCGACGTACTATATGCAGCAGCCTTCATCCATTTCATATAGGCCTGCAAACAACCTCTGGTTGCAAGTACCAAATCATCCAGCGACTGCAATTTTTTCATTCCGCTATAAAAGTGCTCCCAGCTGTTCATTTGCCAATTTTCATTCATTGTTTCCTCTAAGTCTTTAAATAAGATCTTACCACGTTCGCCTTCAGTTTTTATTGACCCTTGCTCTTCGTAAAAACTCAATACAAGTCGCTGAAATGCTAGAAAAACTGGTGGGGTATCTGAAAGTATCCACTTGAGGTCTAAATCGGGTTCTTTAAACTCATTGTCCGGCGTCACTATTTGTATACAATGTTCAATGACATTCATTATGCGGTGCAATTGATGTGCCACCTCATAACATACGTACGCCACAGATGATGGAAACACTCGGTACAAAGGAAAAATCTTGGTCAGTTTGCCATTATGACTTGGCACTTGATAGTCCGGATACGCCACCTTGTTGAAAAAAACCATCAGGCCAGGCCACTGTGTCGGCTCGTACCTCAATTTATGCGTGGCCAAGACAAGCAGCTGCGCCACGTTCTCCATTTGCGGAGGCATTAACGACGTAGCGTTAAAAAGAGGCGTCGAGACGAAATAGAAAAGTCGATGCATCCGCAGTATTAAATCTCGAACGGCAGGCGTCATCCTCAGCGCCATCACGTCAGAGCTTTTCCTATCGGCCAAAGGGTACGACTCGAGCCATATCTGGTGCATCATCTTTGCCAGGGGAATCCTGGACCCGTCGATACGTCGCTGCGATTTTACGACCTTCTTCACGGTCGCCAGGAGGTCTGTCTTAGCAATATGTTTCTTATTACCCGTCATTTTCTTATACAGTGCTGCAAGTTCAGGCGCTGTGGCACATTGACGTATAGCGTCAAGTGCAACGTCCAAGTTCTCCAGCCCCTGGCTTCGAGGCAGAGACTTGGTTGTTGTCGTGACGGGAAATTGCTCCAGAAATCCAGCGTCAATCATCGCGTGAACCACATCCTGCACCCGTTTGTGCTTAAGTGGCTGCTCGCTGTGGTCAAAGTAGCGAAAGAGTGACGTAGATTTGTACCAAGGGCCTTGACGTTGCAGTAAACGCGCATACACTTGCTGTTCAACCGGCTTTAAGACAGACAAGAATCGCGTTGCGATTGCAATTTCCTCGGTCGAAAAAAGGTCACAAAAGTCCTCACGGTCGTACACAATAGTGGAGAGTACGAGATTTGTATGGCGAGCGTACGCATCTTCTCGTGGCAATGGCGCGTCTAACGGACTGTCAAGTGCAGTGCTTTCCGCATCCATAACGTGGTGTTTCAGTCACTATTCGTGTAGAATTCATTTGAGTGCCACTTCTCTTGCTGGTCCCCTTATGTTGCAACTTTCCTTTCAAAAGACTGGTTTCGTGGCATATCGAGAATCGCAGGACCCCGCATCAATCAGAATTGAGGGGGGAAGGGAGACATGGCTACTCCACCTCCGATCCAGGACCCGCCAGCGTCCAAGCCCGCAAAGTCTCGACGTCAGAGCAATGGCAATGGCAACTTGACCAACTACCAGCGCAAAGTGATTTGCGAATTTTACCGAAAGAGCGGCGGTATCATGTCGCAAAAAGACCTGGCGCAGTGGACAAAGCACGAGTTTGGGCTCAAGAAGACACCCGCACAGTCGACGATCTCGGGCATTCTTCGTCGTCAGCACGAATTTATCAACATGAGCTCACTCGAGCTCGGGATAAAAAAGCGACGCGTGGTGCAACATCCGCAGCTTGACTCTGCGCTGGCGAATTGGGTCATACAAATGGCCGGGCGCGGGCAAACGGTCCAGGGCGATCTCACCAAGGACAAGGCAAAGGAATTTGCGCACATGCTCGGCATTCCAGAGAATGAGCAGCCTGAATTCTCAAATGGCTGGTTACACTCATTTCAATTGCGTCACAATTTTAGCTTTCGCAAATTTAATGCCGAGCAGCATCAGCAGCAGTCGGCTCCGGACGCTCCTCGACGTTTAGGAGCTAAAGTACTTTACTGGACCAACATGGAATCGCTTATGACTGAGACGGACAAGTACGAAACAAAAGATGTGTTTGCTGTGGACGAGACGCCGGTGCTGTACACAATGCCACCGATTCAGAACGCTCTGGAGGACGGAAGACTGCGGTGCAAAAAGCGATTCATTGTGTCCCTTGCAACCAATGCTGACGGATCCGAGAAGCTTCAGCCACTGTTTGTGTCGCATTATGAGCATCCTAAATGTTTTCGCAAAAAGACGGCGGAGCAGCATGGTCTGCATTACTTTTGGAACAACAAAGCGTGGATGACGGGCGTCATTTTTTCCCGTTGGCTCCAGCGATTGGACTTTGCAATGGCTAATCAGAAACGGCGCATTTTGCTTTTTATCAATGACATGCCGTCGCATGTGGTCGCTCACTTGGACCTCAAGAATGTCGTGATTTTTGTCCTCAATTCGGCCATCTTTCAGATGCTAAATCCTATTACTTCTCGTCTCGTCACGACGTTCAAAAAGCGCTTTCGACGTTATCATTTGCACCACGCGATTGACAAGTCTGAGACGAGTAAGAGCACAATGTTTGACGTGGATGTGTTGCAAGCTATCAAATGGGCTGCCGCCAGTTGGGATGAGATCTCCACTGAAACAATTAAACGCGCGTGGATCCCTACACAACTGGTGCGTAATCGAGTGACACTGGACGATCACGTGCTTTTACAGGAAGAAGAGGAAGTTCTGTTAGATACCGAGTTGGAGCATTTAATGCTATTTTTGCGTCTGCCAAATCTTGTACCTATGATGGAGTATCTAAATGACGAGACTATGTCGGATTACCCCGTGCACGAAGATAAATTTGATATCGTGTCCAACGTCTGTGAAGTGCCAGAAGACGAGGTGGACGATTCGATTGAAGAAAGCCCCGGGCGTACGCTGTCGCTTCAGGAGAAATTAAAAGCATTTCGCGACGTTCTGCACGTGTTAAAGGACCGAAGCGATGCCGACGATTCTGCGCTTAATGCCATTCGACGCGTACAGGATGCGATACGGATGGAAGGTCAGAAGGAAGCCATGAGCGTTGTTAGCGCTGGTGGCGATGTGAAAAATTTATTTGATTTGGATTCGGGGGTAGGTGGCGATGGTCCTCATGGATCTGGTGCTGCCCATGTAATGACAACCCTTGAAGTTGACAGTCAGCAGCACATGGATGCGGCTTCGCTTTTGGACTCATCAGAAAGTGCTCTGTCGGCTGCTTCAGCTTCGTTAGCCGAAGGTGCTGGAGACCACACGAGCTCGATGCTCAATGGAACGACAGATGATGAACGTCAACACGTTAACGGTGGCTTTCACGCTGTCATTTAGTGAACTTTTAAGGCGCGGACGTGGTGGCAATTTGTATGATTCATTGTGCTTATGTGAAGCCCCAATACTTAAGTCGAACTATTTGTTATGTGTGTTGATGCCAATTTGAGTGTAATTTTTTTTCTAAAAATTGACAGAAAAACAAAAATCCTTATTTTGCAGTACGAGCCCAGATACGTACCAATACTACAGGGTTTTCTACTGTTTAAGAAGGATCTCTTGTCCGATGAGCCGATAAGGTTCGAGAAATAATCGTGAAGCTTTGCTGAGAGAGCTCGATGAAGGAGGATTCAGGCGAGTGGAAATATTGATTTGTTTTATGTCGCAGCTAGCAGTTCAGCACTGCGGTTAGGTGATACTAATCAGCTATTTTTTAAAAAGTACATAAAACAATATATCATTTATTCACAACCAAATCATTCTTTGGTTACCTGTGACCTTGTCACATTGTATGCAGTCAAATCTCATTTTATCATCTGTAAATATGACTTTCTAATTACCGCATGCTGACTACGATTGTAAATATTTTCGTGTCCGAGCCATTCTTCTTATGTGTATACGAGCTAAGGCTTCAATAGAAAAAGTTCAGTCGACCATAGAATGCGACGAGTGCGGCTGTTGTTCGTCGTCTATTTCGCGAAAAAACATCGCGCAACCAGCTAAGGTTTGCGGCTTATTTGGCACTATTGCTACTTAAATAATGGCACTCTTGGTAATTGTACCCAGATATCAGTAGATGAATTATCGCAAATGTTATAGCACAACTGGTAAGCTAATGAAGCTTCTTCACGAGCTTCATCGTTTGCCGAGAGCATTCCCATTCCGCTTTATCGTCGCTACTATCGTCTTCCTCATTATAAACGGCAACGTCATCGGCTTGCAACTGTCTCGGACAGCGTTTATCAACTCCACTTATCGGTGGTGGCGCCAGTAGATTTGCCTTCTGGAGACCTTGCAGGAAACCCTGGTAATTGTCATCGTCGTGCGGTCCGCGACTCTCCATCAGACCTTTGGCTTCTGCGTCGACACTAGCAATCGCGTCCGGATCCGCTAAAAATGCCAGTACCCATTGCATTTCGCTGCGTAAACTCATCGCCTTCGTATCGGAAGCAGCTCCCATCGGTTCTTCATTACGTGGCATAGTGCTCAAGAGCTGATCCAGCTCAAGGTCCGACAGCAACAATTCCAGTCGAAGACCGTCGTTCGCGACATCGACAACGTCCTTGTCCTGTTCTATATCGTCGCTTTGGTTTTCTTCATCGTCGTCTTCTTCCTCTGTCGGGTTTAAGATCATCCACTGCTCCTGACATTGGCTCGCCGTGAGCGTCAACGCCCCTTTGCCACGCCAAAGTATCAGCTGAGCAACCTGTTGGCAAAAGAGCTCACACGACGCTTCAAAGTCGTAGCTGCTCGCAAACACGCATTAGTTTAGCAGCGCATTTAGTTCGTCCGTCCACTGCATCGCTTCAAGATCGTTCGTGACGTCCCGACCAATCATAAGCTTCGCTTAAATCCGACCATGGCTCGAGGCCGCATGCGATCCGTGCTGTGGACCGATGGTGGCCTGCAACTCATTGACCAGCGAAAATTACCGACGGAGCTGGTCCTGATACGCTGCGAGACCGTGGAGGATGTTGCGCGTGCTATCACAGACATGGCAGTGCGTGGCGCTCCCGCTATTGGCGCGGCGGGTGCGTTTGGTCTGGCGATTGCCGCCAAGACGTTCCCAGCCACTGAAAGCTCTGACTTGGTGAAGGCCGTGGAAATCGCCAAGGCGATAATAGATGCTGCACGACCTACCGCCGTCAATTTGACGTGGGCAACGGCGCGAATAATGGAAAAACTCCGTACGAGAGCACAGGGGGACGCGAGCGTCGCCGACTTGATTACATATACACTTACGATCGCACAGGCGCTCGCTGAGGAGGACGTGGCCATTAACAAGAGGCTAAGCGAGGTCGGCGTCTCTGTTGTGCCAGTTAATGCCAATATCCTGCACCACTGCAACACTGGCGCATTGGCAACGGTCGACATTGGCACAGCTATCGGGGTCATCTACGAGTGCCATGCACAGGGCAAGAACGTCCACGTTTGGGTGGACGAAACCCGTCCACGTCTACAAGGTGCACGCCTCTCTGCATGGGAGCTAATGCGTGAAGGCGTCCCACTTCACCTCATTGCTGACAACGCCGCAGGGTACCTCATGCTGGCTGGTAAGGTGGATGTGGTGCTCTTTGGCGCCGACCGGGTTGCAGCCAATGGCGACGTCGTGAACAAGATTGGCACGTACAAGCTGGCGGTGGTCGCCAAGGAAAATAACGTGCCAGTGTATGCGTGTGTACCCACGAGCACAATCGACCTGACCTTCTCAGAGGGGACAGGCATTCCCATTGAGGAGCGCAGTTCCAACGAAGTGGCCTGCATTGACGGCGTACGTATCGCACCGGAAGGCTGTCCCGTGTTTAATCCTGCCTTTGACGTTACGCCGAACCGCTATCTCACTGGTATAATCACGGAAGAGGGCGTGTGCTACCCGCCATTCGAGCAGAGTCTCGCAAAAGCAGTAGCCGCAGCAGAGCAGCGTGCCGTGGGTCATTAGTCTTAAGCAAAGCAATACTCGATTGCTTGGCTTACAAGTGTTCGTGTTGAGTTGTGCTAGACAGCAGCGGTCTTAGTTACAGTGATTAGATAACCCCAAGATACTCAAGAGGAAAGGTGCTGGCAATAGGCCATGGACAAGTAATGCGTGATGTCAAACTTTTATCTGGTATTACACTAAAACGAAAATTTAACTCAAATGCTGGTGAAATGTACAGATTAACGTAAGTCATAGTACCTTGAATTAATACATTTTGGGAGTCGTTGAACTGCCGGTACCCTTTTGGTAAACTGCCGGTACCCCTTGATTTTAGCCAATGTGATTAGTTTATTCTATCAATGGGAGAAGTAAATCTTTGTCAAATGAACACAGTGTTTTTTCAACCATTAAAAAAAGAAAGCTATACCCACCCATCCGGTACCCTTTTTCGTAAAATGCCGGTTCCCCCTGTTTTTAGCCAATGAAAAAAGGAGCAATTCCGTCAAAGAGAGCAATATTTTTCTGTCAATGAAAGCAGCACTGAACAAGTTATCGAAATGCGCCTTCCTCTACGTCGTCTTTCCTTTATGAGTATACGCATTTGCATGACTCTTGGGTATATAGATATGTATTGTTTTAAGCGACGTGATTTTACATAATATAACTAATATTCAAATATCATTTACAGTATCGAAATCTGCCAAAGAAAAGTTCAGAATAATGAGAACAAGCGCATTACAAAAAAATGTTTGCATACCGATAGATGGCTCAGTCGCTGATGCTGTGGGTGTGGCTCGTTGCCGACATGTTCTGGCATTGTGACCAGTCCCTCTGCACACCCTGCGCCTGCAATGCATACATTGCAGTCAGTTTTCTGGCTACTTCGTAAGCGTTCCCGGGAGTTAGAGGTAGGGGGTTGAGCTTTACCGGCCTTTGTGCATCGTAGGACAAGGGTTTTTGGGCTTCCTTCCTTTCTTTTGCCTACTCGTTCCGTTCTTAAAACACAAAGCTCATAACCTTGGGCGCGCGCGTGCATGAGAACCGCCGACTTTGTCTCTTCCAGAGTGCTGTACGAGAGCTCTCTAGGGGGTTGGATAGTTTCTATTGCGAGAAGAAGAGTGCGAGAAGAGTGATGTTGAAAAGAGTGATATTGAGAAGAGGTGAGTAGGAGTTATTTCTTAAAAACAACGAGTACCGGCGGTTGACAAAAAAGGGTACCGGATGGTATTGCTTTCTCTTCTTATTGGTTGAAAAAACACTATGTTCATTAACATAGAATGAACTAATCTCATTAGCTAAAATCAAGGGGTACCGGCAGTCTACCAAAAGGGTACCGACAGTTAAACGATTCCCTACATTTTTATACATTGTCACCATTCATTTTAAAAATTTTTACAGATAAATGAGTTCCTATTTCCTTAATTTTAACCTTGTACAGTGCAGGCAATACAATCGTCTTGTTGATTTCGAGAAAATTGTACACCGCTATCCTTTCATGTTTCGACATGAATCCTAGGCATAGAAAAACACGAGCTCTAGAACGATCGGCGATAAAATTGTCAAAGGTGCCAGCCGCGTAATAGTGATTAAAAGACATGTTCGCAACTCTTTAGTGCATACGGCTCCTTTGATAGTCTGGGCACGCAATAAATACAGAGGTATTTTTACAACGACAAGAGGTACAACATTTGTAGACCTTTTTAGGCAGGTGACCAAGTTCGACTAGAAACTCCTGCAGTGAGCTTTTCAAGTGGGGGAGATTTGTACAGGTGGATCATGTAGAGTCACCACTTGCGGATATCACAGATCTGTGCTTGATATGGGGGTCTTGCAGAGTCTTTGTCTGATGTATAAAGAACATTGAGCAATGTTACGCAAGCCAACACGAAAGCACCATTGATAGCGTCAAGGATAGCCTTAAGCAAGGCTATACCGGGCGAGGCAAAGCCGCTTATTGTCGCTTGCAACACCATTAAAAATGGAATCGATTGTAATTTCGCAAGGACGGACTCAAGAGAGTTATCTCGTTTGAGTTCGGGCGGCTTAATGGGATAGTACAACAATTTTATGTTAGCGACAAGGAGTTCTTTGCCATAAAGTACGCACTGACAAAGCGCCAAGTGCATCTTTAATTTATAAGGAATTTGTAATCTATCTAGACGGTGCTTTTCTCATATCACCATGAGCTTGGATGATTTCAAAATCCAATCTCGCGTTAGAACAAGCCAAGTCCCGATCGCTTTTTACCACGAAGAGCACTAGAAGAATCAACGCTCAAGTTCAAAAAATAACTATTCCGTTTCTAACCACTGCACGACGCTAATCCTCATCGTGGAAATCTCGCTTATATTTACTAAAAGTACATGTGGGCCTGATAATTACGTGCTGTATATTTCTTGGCCTTACCAAAACGAGACCAATCTCCTCTTGGGGTCCACATCAACTTCGTCCAGCAAGCTAACCTATCAAACAGACTGCCACGGCCAGCTTATAACTCGACACTCTGCATGTGGCCTAGCCTCTCCTCGTACTGTGGCGTGTACGTCGACGACGACACCAGCGCCGTCGATTGTTCCATTTTCAACTCATTCTGCTGCATCTGTAACCCCGTCGTGTACGACTGCGAGAGCAAATCGACCAATTGGTCGCGAAGTTGCCCAGACCGGGAACTCGCAAGCTTTGCGCGCTCTTGCGTGCGTGTCCACAGGTCGGCCAGTAGAGCACTCACTTGCTCGGCCAAATCTTGCAGCAACGACCGCTGACGGGCCGGCACGGCCGCGCGAGGCTGGGCATCGGCCACGATCAACGCGCCCAGCACGGTTCCGTCCCGTGCTCGGAACGGCACGCCCATGATAAAGCGTAGGTTTGGTGCTTCCCGGACAAAAGCATTCGTCGCTAACCCCACGTCTTCTATCGCGTCCAGCACCGTCACACTGTCCTCCTTGTCCTTGTCCTTGTCCTTTATCACATCCTCGAGCTCACTCGACGTACAAAAGCGTGGCAAGAGCTCAGCCGTCAAGGAATGAGAAAGTGGCACTTCATTCACTTCACGTCCGAGCCCAAAGCTTGCCTTGATAAATTCGCGTCGATCATCCACAAAACTAATGGTCGCCAAGGAACAATTGGAATGCTGCGCCGCTTGCTTGGCCACGAGGTCGTAAATGTGTTCTTTCCCCGAATCCAGAATGCCGTATTCCGCCAAGCAAGCCGTCCGTCGATTGGCGAGCAACACCTCCCTACGAGAGCGGTCAACAACTCGCTCCCTAAAAATCTCTACCACCCCCTCTTCCTCGTCGTCGTCAAACTCGTGATCTTCTTCTTCCAGCTCTTCAAGACCAAGATACTCGTGCAAATTTAGATCTTGCAGCTTGAAATCCAATCCTACGTTCGAATCATGAAATTCCATCCCGTCTTCCTCTTCATGCGCTTCGTCGAGCTCATGCTCATGAAAGTCACAGATATCATCCCCGTGCACTGCGTCCTCGTCTTGAGCCTCTTCTTCGCCAATGTCGCCCAATTCCTTTTCCCGGTCCGAATCCGGGTCCGCTTCCGAATCGTCAAAGTCGTACACGGACTTTCCCGTCAACCGCGACGGCAAACCGCCTTGCAACGACAAGTCAAACTCCGAGTCGTGGAAATCCATGAGGGAAAGCTCTGAAAACCGCTTGTAAAACTGGTCGCTCTCGAGCACGCTACTGCTTGGAGACGACGACGACGAGCTCAACGAAGCGTGTTCAATCGGATCGATCAAATCGTCCATTTTCAACTCGTACCCTTCATTGTAAGCAACGTCCACGCACGTCTCCGTGTCACTGTCCCCTTTGCGCTCATCAGCAATGCCGTCCACGTCCAATTCGCTCTCGGAATCCGCACGACTATCGCGTGAGCTACTGACGGTCGTCGCGTTGCTTGGTTTGCTGTAAAAACTGCCGCCAAAACTACTGCTACTGATGCTCAAGGTCTTGAAACTACTACTCTTCCCAAACTTGCCCAGTCCACGACTGCTGTTTAAACTGCTGACAGTACTGCCCGACATATTCGACAACGTCCGGTCGGACTTCAGGACCGGGCCAACGGTACGGGCGTCATACGAGTCCATCGCGTGGTCTCCCGACCGTGACGTCATAGACAACGAACGCGGATCGTCTTCATCATCTTCTGGATGGCGCGACATGCGACTGCCACTCCCAATCCGACGACGAAAGGACTGAATGCTACTGCTACTGTTCGCGCTCGGTAACGGAGAAGCAACTTCTTCGCCCCCCGACCGTCGACTCGATCGCTGGACATCGTCGTCGACCCGATGATCGCACTTGACACAGATTCGAAACGGACACTTGCCGGCTTTGCCCAATTTGATCTGATGAATGGCCGAACACTTGGCACACGCCACGTCCCCACAGAGACGGCAGTGGTGTTTCCTTCGTGCCATGGAAAACCGCGTGCCACACACGCAACAGCTTTTTTTCGACTTGACCCACTTCTCGGACGTCAAGAACGGCGACTCGCGAAGCCGTAGCACGAGGAGTGCCGTGGCCAAGTGCTGAAACGCAGTCAAGTACGCCAACATGTTCATCCGCCGCGTGGACGTGACGCCGTGGCCATCATAGCAACTGAATTTAATCAATACTTCGAGTTGCTTGTCGCCCGCGATCGTGGACGCCACGGGGTACGCCACGATGCCCGAGAATTGAATCAAAGCACGGGCCGTCATGGCAAACGGCACGGCCGAGGGCGTCGCGTCGCTTGACTGCAACGGCGTGACAATGGGCCGGCAGTACCGAGTGATCGCCGGGTCTTCGATGGAATGGTGGGAAATGATCCCGACCCGCTGGTCAGCCACGTCTTGGGCCAAATGGTGCGCCATGGGTCCCCGAAGGTGGGCCGGACGAATCGTAGCGTACTCTGCAAGACACATGGTCAATCCCAGCTCTTCCACGCTCTTGCTTCGTTTGTGGCCCTTCCGTTTATTCAACCGCGCGGCTTGGCGCTCCCGATGGCGGTTCTTGCCCCCGAATTTGAGCGAATTGGACGCAGCCGTGGCGTGCGCCGACGTCACCGAGGGGGGACGGGGGGAACGTCCCCGAATCGCCACGTACTTGACCGCGTACTGTTCCGTTTCGAGGCCAGGAGTGGACGAAGCGGACGCGCGGCCATCGCCACCGCTGCATAAAGTCCCAAAGCTCGTAAACACATCGGCCATCTGGACACGGTCCTCGAACAGGGCCGCTTGGACATTCTGAAACGTGTCGCGCTTTATCGAGGCCATGAGGCGCATAAAGTCATCCAATGTCGCTCGTACCCGCGTCGTGGCGAGCATGGTGTGCATGTGAAGTGGTAGCTGCGTCTGATCGGCCGGGGTCATGCTCGACACGCGGTCCATCGAATCCATGCGCAACTCGTACACGTTCAGTGGACCACGGGCCGCGACAAATTGCCACTTGTCGGCATCTGCGATCGCGTCCACTAGCAACGCAGCAGCATTCGCGCGGGCCTCGTTGAGGAGGGCGTCCTGCTGCTCGTCACTGAAATTTAAATACGCCGTGGGCTTGGTGCCCTCTACTGAAGGCGCACTTGAGGTGGGCGCACTTGAGGTGGACGTGCTTTGGGCCCACTGTTGGGGATCCTGTGCATTCGCAGCGGATGGCGTTGTGGCTTGGGGATCGCTGGGACGCGGCGTGGTGGACGACGCCTTGCTCGGATGGCGCGGCCGGTATAAAGAGCCGTAGTTGACCATTGCGGGCGTATGGATCCACTGAGTGGACGCAAGGAGCTAATAATAATTACACAATGGCTGGGACGGCGCCAAGGACGGAGGAAACGATCGCGGTTCCTAGGCAAAGTCGCTCGCGCCGTACGTGCTCGAGTCGGAAACTGAGCGCGTGAAGAGAGAGGGCTCGCTACGGTCAAGTGTCTCTAAATTTGTATCGTGGGGAAAGGCCCGGTGTTGCAAACGATCACACGATTACAAAAGCGGACACGATTTATGGCTCACATAAAACGAGTCAGTGACCCATTTTTCAAGCAAATGGGAACTTCGACACTGAAGTGCCACTAGGAGAAGACGTTGCTTATTGCCAAGCATGGTGTATTTCTGGTCTTTAAGCAACTTCTCGTGCAAAGCCGACTGCGCTTTCAGTACTGTGCCTTATTTTATGAGGTTCAAATGGTGACAACCGTGTGCTAAGCATCCATGATTTTGGTTTAAAACGTGACCAGTTCCGCTTCCTTTAGCCCTAGGTCTTTGCTCTATTAGTTGCTCAGAAAATACGAGCTTACCCAATTTTTACAACCTCACGCTACCACGTCGACTGACTGACTGAGTCCAACCAAGTGAGGGCGACAGCCCTGAGCTTGGACCGCGGCCTCGTCACTCACAATCCGTGCGGCTTCTTTTCGTACCTAACGACAGAATTCGCATACCAAAAAATATTGCAACGATTCAAGTGCGTCCTTGGTAGTAATAACATTACGTGAGCTCGAGTGTGGGAAGCGTAGGGATGGATAGTTAAAAAAGACCGAAGGGCAAAAGTCAAGATTTGAGAGATTGCGTGATATTGATTGGAGGCTGTTACGCCGGCGTGGGCTCGTCAAAGCCACCGCGTACTATATCAGCAGCTCTTCCCTCGCGGAAATACAAGACGGTGATGAGATGAATCGTGACTTTAACTCGGACAATTCATAAAGCTGCAAAGGTCACTTGAGCTCCAAGTGATTTTTGTGGCTTTTACATAAATTTCGATTGCAGATTGGCCTATGCTTCAACATTGACGATGGGCGCCCACCCTATCCCCGGTGAAAGAGCGAGAAAATATAGACGAGAGACTGGACAGTTGAACTGACCGTAAACATTCCAAACTACAGTGAAACGAGACTAAACATTCTCCTTACGGTGGTGTACAATACTTATCACGACGTAATTAACCGTGCGTGTAGACCAAAAAGTTCTATCGCATGGATTTAGCTACAACGTTTGCTCTGTGCAGCTTGGTTCCTTTAAAAGCACATATTGATTCAATTGCAAGGGCTTGATGTCGGATTGCAAAGAAGATCAATGACTTTTCGTGCCATCTTTTCTTTTTTAAAAAATATACAGCCCATTTTCTGGAAGTATAATTCAGATATTATACTGTTTAGTCTACGGACGAACTATGCGAAAGTGTTCTAGCCATTTGGATGATACCTGCCACGGAAGCAGGCAAGAATGAGCTGAACTAGAAGCATATTTATAATAGGGATAAAACCATAATTTCTCGGACGCTCGACAGAATGAACCGTTGAAAAAGGGTTCCTCTCCTTCATAAAAGCTCACAGCTTCAGATTTGCTGCAAGAATGGAAAAAAAAGCAGCACAAGAAAAAGTTCGGCCTGTCACAACTTTTATCAACTTTCGGCTACGTCAAAAGTTATATGGCGTGAGGATGAGCAACGCAAGATGGCTCTCGACGAATAAGACTGCAAGCATGTCCAATCGCAGACGAACAGCTGTTTGGCCAATAGACTCGTCATCGACTGCTAGAGAGCTGTCGTTTTTTGATGATCTCATACTCCTTAGTCTGCTTTAGAAGCTGCCACATAAAAACCCAATGTGATTGTTCTCGCCCTCTCGAATCTAATGTGCCGAAGCACAAGTCGGCAAAAGACACCTGTCGTCACAATCTATAACCTAAAATCTTGCCCCTGCGCTCACAGATGTCATGGGATTGCCCTTGTGACGACACTGCATAGAACTACTCTCCGTGTGAAAGTGACGCTCGCACTCGCTTGAAAAGGAAGGACAATTATCTAGCGATACGCAGCACTCGAACGGCTAAATTATGACGTTATTCGTGATCGGCGTCTGACAAAGGCACCTTTTTTTTAGTTGATGAGACGTCGGCGACCCCGACCGTCTTTATCAAATTTTTTTGAGACCTCCAGACCTAAGCTGGTCCACTTTCAAGTTTGAAGCGCGTAATTTTGACTCTCTGCGATAAAGCTTCTCAAAGCGGACCTTCTTTTATAAAAGTGGAATTAACGGTTCGGGTCGTTTTCCTCTTAAGCTGTACTGCCGTGTCTGCGTATGACCTGGTGCCAATACTCTTACTTTCAACTTGTCTCGCTCATAATAGGGATTACGTAAACCACTGAGTTTGTTCGCGTTCTGTTTAAATCCCTCAGTGTATATACTAAGTACCTTTGTCGATGGCTTTAATTGATCCAATCAAGCACGGACGCAATATAGACTCAAAGAAGGCAATAATTGTACATTGGGGTCTTTTAGTGCACGATTTAAGCAGAAAAGTCCGATGGATTGGCTTTCAGCTTTCTTGTCGTCTTTATCTCTAATTTGACTAAGCGTACTTTACTGCGCGTAAATCATTATTATAAAGAGACGTTATTTTTTCCTCACAATGGCTAACGAAACTCGAGGTTGATGATTAGTCTATCCAATGGCTTCGCCATTTAATTGTTCAGTGCCAATGGCGCTATCTGACTCGTCACGAACGTTGCTTAGTGGTCGTTACATATCCGGCAAAGGCAAGAGACGTGTCTGGATCAACCTTTTTTCCCTCTTGGCATTGACCTTCCCAGACTCATACAATACTTGAATGATTAGTCTGATAGTAGTCTCACCATTTTCGCTTTATTTACGCTGTATTCATGCACTTGAACATTTTTAAAAGGCAACTTGTGATGTTTTATGCCCATTTTACCTTGATCTGCACGACTTTCATTTTAGTATGTGCGTATACAGGTTGGAAATAGCGTCTCAGATAGCTAGACGTCACAGGTGCCTTTGGCAGTGTTTTAAGCGTACAAATCACTTCCAGAGCATACCCATCAAAATGCTGGCACGATATAGGGGACTTATTTTCCTCGCTCATGCAGCTGACAATATTCGTTAGCCATGTCGAGTGCATTGTAGATCTGTGACGTTTTGCTATCCAGAAATTGGCGTCTGTGTATGTCGCTATTTAGCTTATCCAAAGTGTGCATAGTGCACCACCTGCCATTAGTAGAGGGTTGTTTGGAATGAGAGGAGTGAGACGTCAATCTTATTTTTAAAGTATCTATTTTGTGCTTTTCGATGCCAAATTAATGTAGACCATGTCCGAGTACTCTTCTAACAGAGGATATATCGAATCTTAAAGCCAAGGCGCATAGTAAGCTGTCCTACGGCTGGTTCAGGATACCTTTATTTGAGGCAAAGGGAGAATTAAAAAAAAATTATTTGGGTTGTACGACACTTCAAAAAAGCCTTTGGCTTTAGTGGAATCTCAGAAGCTCTGAGCTCTTCGAGAATCAATTACTCTGAAACCTTTAGCGACTCTTACAACTGGGGTACACCGGCTTTGATTCAGCAGCCGTTTGAACTGTCAAACCTTTCTGTGAGCAAGGTGCCTATTTAATTGCGGCTTTGCTAGCTTCACCTGGCAATGATTTATGTATACATTTTAACACAGATATGTTACCCACTACAAATTCCCAAGTGTGACCCTGTGCTAGCCGCTATGTCTTGCGAAATATACGAAGAATTTTTCCAGCGTTAAAGCTATTTTGTTGTCTTACTCTCACCTCAAGCGATAACGCATCAACCAAGGTATTCTGCTCTCCTGAGTACTATGTTGTTTACATCTCGCCAAAATCAAATAGTTATCTTAGCGCCTTCTGAAGCCAGTGCTGTCAGTTAAAGTGGTCAAACGCCAATGAACGTTCTAAAGACGTAGTCATATGAAAATAGTAGCACTTGTGGACCACCCCTATTGATCTTGTGTCTATTTTTATCCATACTTAAAGGAGGCGTACGCACAACGGGTATGAAAATATGACTCACTGAAGTTCTGTTGCGCGTGGTCGAATAAGTGTCGCCTACGGTGCTTCCCCGTTGATCAAAAGAGACATCTTGCTATTCTTGCCACAGCGTGTCTACTAATAAGGCATACTTACCGATGTCAAGGACGAAAAAAAGACTTTTTTTGTGCTACCAAAATCATAACATTTTAGGGCCAGGTCCATTACAGTGGTTTGATAGCAGCGGTGGTTGCAGATACGATAGCCTGTTTAGGTTCATTGAGTCTCTAATCCAACAGATGCGGA
Source organism: Plasmopara muralis (assembly GCA_003676415.1). Taxonomy (NCBI): domain Eukaryota; phylum Oomycota; class Peronosporomycetes; order Peronosporales; family Peronosporaceae; genus Plasmopara; species Plasmopara muralis. Next base: position 55,522 of record RCHQ01000172.1, on the reverse strand, counting down.
ATGGTGCTTCAGTCCATGGTTTAGGTAGTCACTTTATTCGCGTTGGCGCAAAATAGATTTTAAGTGCTACCAGGTGCAACGTGGCTACACAGACCTCGCCCAGAGGATGAGTGCAGAAAGATACAAGATCTGTACTTCTGGTCTTACGGAATTCGATGTGTGCAATAGAATGTACTTCAAAACTATGCAATGTTATTTTACCTTCTATTTAATGTATGCACTAAATTAGCTGTAGTTTAGGCCGAAATGGAAACCGATATTAATACCGGACCATTCCTTGCCACAAAAGCTTTTGTAACGGTCGGTTATATAATTATGCTATTCTATTCACCCGTATAAATGTTTCTCCGTCAACTCTCATGGTGGCAATTGCAGCTTAAACGGTCACATAGCTTCTATTTAATAGAATTAAACCCATGCACTCTCAATATTGCCGGCTGACAGATAACGCTTATAAGCCAATAATATTTTATTTCGTAATTTGTTGGCCGTTTTTTATAGCTAAGTACGGTAAATGTCTTGTTTCGCCAGGGTTCTTTTGTCGTTTGTGCCCAATTGTCTGTATCTTTTGATACGTAAAGCGAGAGGCCCTTTTTTTATGCATGGTTACATATTTATGCCTGGTACTATACTACATTGCAGTATCGACGACTCCCTTAATAGACATGATATAGAACAGCACAGAACAACTCTCTTTATTTTTACCGACCGACCACTCCGCTCTATTATAGTTTTTCATACTAGAATGAGATAGTAAGCGAGCAGCAACTCGACCGTCACAGACGAGACGTTTTAGCACGTGACGAACCGTCAGTCACGTCCCGCCCACTATTTGGCCCTAATAGAGCGGGGATGATGATGGAACTGATAGAGTGGTGGCGATAATGGGACCAACAAGAGTGGTGACGATAATGGGACTAATAGAGTGGTGAAGATAATGGGACTTCATGCGAGCGTTGTTATTCCTATGTTCTAATTGGTAATGATTACAAAAGCCGCATCAAGCTGTAAGACTAAATTTCCGTTTGTATTTCTTAAGATGAAATGGCCGCGAGCGCGCTGTCGCAGTAGGCTAAACGCATTAAAAACTATAAACTTGCACGAGGTTTGATCTACGCACGGTGCATTCGCTGCTGGCGTTGCGCCACGACCACCGCTACGAGTGCTGCCAGGTCCTTCAACTGCGCCGATGCATCGACGACATGCGCTTCCATGAGACGCACCGACTTCTTGAGCACATCGAGCTCTTCTCGGCGCCGCCGCTTGGCGGCCAAATACGTCTCGTCTTCTGTGTACTCATCTTCCGTCTCGAAGCAATTGTCGCTTTCGTCGCTCGAGCTCTCACCAGACGTAGAGCAGGAAACCTCGTCAAAACTTTGGCCGACGGCGCTTTCATTCTCGAGCTTGGACGAGGCAAAAGCACCATTGCGTCGCCGCTTGTGGCTCAGCCCACGGGCTGATGACATGGTGGATGGAGTAAATGCGAAAGTGTTCATGGAGCACATTTGGGCAGCGATGAAGTCTGAGGTTTCTTAGAACGTTTTGTTTGGGACGACGAGTCCAGTTGTAAGCTTGAAAGCACAATGAGAAATGGTGGTCGGCTAACAAAGCTTTCTAGCTGAGGCCGAAGTCGCTGGAGTTCCCAGGCGGTTATAATAAAATGCGTCGGGGCAAGGAGACCGGTCGCTTTATTGAGTCTCGCTTCTCTTGAAGAAAGTATGCTTTTTTTAGTGCTTGATTCGTGGTCGGTCGGTACGTCTTTTCCCGGGAAATAGCGACATGGCTCGAATCTATCGAAGAGCTTTTGACTCTGAAATGACCTGGTTTTACCGACTCCCTGTCGATTTGGGCTCTCGTCTGGGCTGTCTATGTCGGTCGTCTTCCTGATACGGAACCACTTGACTTCACTATGATTCCCGCTGCGGTCGGCAAAACGCAACTTTGCCTCAGAGCGCTCGCGGTCGGTCGGTAATAGAAATTTTGTATACTACAAGGCTGGCCCACTAAGTTGAATTCGGCAGGCTTCTTATCTGATGCGAACCTTAAAGCTTACCCTGCGATTGGCTTAATGCAAGCAATGATCTCCTTAAATATTTGAACCTAACAATTTTCCCTTTCGTGAGTAAGAAGACACTAGCTGTTTTGCACCTCATGCAGCATTCTAACTAACTTACTGCGCGGTTGCCGAGCGTTTTCGGACTTTCATCTATATGGCTTTGGATGTGGCTGCAAGCCAAAAGCTATAGGTGATTAAAACCGAACACTTTCATGTTCTAGCGTCATACTACACGAACGACTACGAAAGAGTATAAGGCTATACATAGCCAAACGTCCGGATGTACTGTGCCATGATTTGTTCTTAGTTGTTCGAAACAACACGTGTCTACGCCATTATTAGAGCAAGGCTCGAACGCTCTATCTAGGTCTTGGATTTCAATCAAGCGCATAGAAGATTTCGATCGTGCGACAGGCAAGTGTAGACGAGCGAATTCTCAATTACAGCGCACCATTACTGATTTAGATAAGCAAAATATCATTATATATTTGGGATAGGTATTTATAGAGTAACGTTAGAAGCCAATTAGAGCGAAAACACTATTTGTCAATTATGACTATCTATGTGAACAGAAACTGTTCCATAACGCTGCAACGATCAAGGCGACTGCGTATGTGCACTATACTAGAATCTGTATAATGCAATGACGTTCTTGAATGGGCGTGGGCTTCTTCCACGTCTGATTTTTTTTCTATAGTAGTGCTGTCCAAGGAATGAGTATCCAGCCTTTTAAAGTTTGAGCTATCACAGTATATTGCAGTGTGGAAGGCAACTGAACGAACCTCTATTGAGGCAGAAACTGCAAGAAAGTATAGAGTTGGACTCGAAGATTGGAAAGCCGTATTGATGTGTCCTGTGTTGGTCCAAAATTCAAGATAGAAACAAGAGATTGTCTTTGATGACGATTGACGATGCACAAAGCGCTTAGAAAACCTTTTGAGTTTAAAAGGCAGACGAAACAGCGCCGCGAAATGGCGTTCTTTGCAGTGACAAGTGCGGCGTTCAAGATTTGTTGTTAAGGACATGGATTACTGCAGACGAGCGCCGTGCAGCCGGTGACGAAAATTGATGGTCGAGATCAACTTTGATCTATTGTGAGTACACGTGGAATGCGGCAGGATTTTAAATTGGCCACAATGAGGCAAGTGGGATTGACGTTACTACCATCTCGGAGACGACTTCGTATGAGCAAACTGCAATGACATGATGCCGTTCAAATGGAGCACATAAGTGATGCTAATTACGTCGTGGTAGCCTCGAAAAAGGAGCCGGTTGTGACAGTCGTTTGCTACGTTTATACCTGGGCGAAGGGCAAACAAGACACGAGGTACATGGACTCGGAGTTCAAGTTGCTCATGACCTCAAGTGGTGCTAGAAGTTGCGGCTCCGCTTTCAAGAACAAAGGCCTTGGTAGAAAAGCGTGTTTACCTGATGCTGGGTAGTGTGTTGCTGGATGACTGTATGGTGGCAATATCGTGTCGAAGTTTGGCTTCTGTGAAGTGTACTGCCTTTAATTTCGAGCCTTTGATTGAAACTTTTACTTAGTGAGAACAGTGCGATGTACTTGCATAACTTGAGCGATACCATGCAATTTAGAGCCGCAATGCAGCGAGACGGAGCTCATATCTAATACGAAGCCAGAAGGACAGCTATCAAGCTATTGCGACAAGAATTTGCGTATGAAAACAGAGCAGTTGAGCCTGCATTTACGGTTAGCAAGTGACGCGACTATAACTTGCAGCTGAGATTATTGCGATTGCAGGTACAAAGCGAGAAGCTTTTGTACGATTAATGACGGGTAAGCAAGCGGGGAGTAATTTGACTTAATACTGCGTTTTACGGTCGGGCTCATCTAGGCTGAAAGGTCACGAATCTGATGTACTTGTCATCCATATCTTCGCAAATGTCGGGAAACGACGACTTTCTATGCGTAGCGCTGCTCTTCTGCGCTACGTTTGGCGTAGGCTCCATGAGCTTCGGTGTCGTCTTTGCAGCTACAGGACCCCAGCTGGCCGCAATAGTTGTGTACTTCCTCTCGGCTTGCAACCTTCACGCGAGGTTGGGAAACCTTGTCTCTTTTAGCGTTTTTCTTTAACTCTAATAGATTAAAATATGGTACGACAGTGTTGTAATGAGCAAGGCGTTAATGGTGGCACCCGTAACCGTCCGCACTTTTAGCGATCTGAGCTACTATGCGTATGGAGAAATAGGACATCGGATTGTGGTGCAGGCTGAATGGGGCGCGGGTTTCTTAAGTCCTATCGCCTTTTTGATTCTTGGTGGTACAAATCTGTTACCGTGTCTGTTTCAAGGCTCTGCATTGGAGCAGTGGAGTCCAACACATTGGATCATTGCCATGAGTCTCAGTGTCTTACCCCTGACTATGGTACCGACACTAAAACTTGCCCCTCCATTGGCGTCCCTATGTGGTCTCGCGGCTATATTAGCCAATGCCATTTGCATCAGCTACAGTCTCCAGACCATCTACTTACCACCACGCGAGACGCAAGTTCAGACTGCTAATGCCATGCAAACATTTGGCCTCATCCTCTTCGCCACGGGCACCGCCAGTCGCATCCCATCCATTCAACAGCTGCATCCAGATCCCGCACGCTTAGCTAATCAGGCGTCGCTCACGTTGCTTTTCATCACGTTAATGTCCATGGTGATCGGGATCGCGTCCTATTCTCAATTTGGCTGCATGGCCCCAGCTACGCTCCTTGAGCAATTACCAACCTCCAGTTTTGCTCGAAAAGTGGCGTCGGCGCTCATGCTCGCTCACCTCGTGATGGCTTTTTCATTGCTACAAACCCCAATTTTTCACGACATGGAGCAGTGTACTCTCGGCAAAGATAAAGAGATGCAAAGTCTACGCTCTGCCAACGATACCGTCACGTCAAAACCAAGTCAACCACTTCTTTCGTCCCCTATCGTGAATGACGCTATATCTATCGAAAAAGACCTCTTGGATAGCCATGGTACTCTATACGTTTCCATGGCGTCGCCACCTTTGAGCTCCAATGGCAACCCCACGGGCACCAGTAAAGCTTTGTCAGTCTCGGATTTTTTAATTCGTGGCTTGCTTCGGACACTCATTGTGGGGTTGCAAGCCTCTCTTGCCATCCTCTTTCAAGCGTCTTACATTGACGTGTTGAGCTTCATTGGAGCGACTGCACTCTCCGTCTCGTGCATGATCATGCCATGTTTGTGCTATCTCCGTATCCACCCGATTGCGACACAGACGTTTCGTGGCAAATGTGACCGAATCGTGTGCCACTTGACTATTGGGAGCACCACCGTGCTTGGAATCTACTGCGCTTGCGTTGCAATCGGCAACTTGAGTCGGGACATGAGAGTGTTGTACCTGTTTCAAGCGACTAATACGGATAGTCGCGCACTCCCTGATGCGTTTCCTTATTGCTATGAAGGCGAACGAAACTAATTAGTGGCACAAGCGCTAATTCGTTACGGGATACACTCGTATACCGTTAGGCTCTAATCCGGTTCGACGAAGCCCGTTAAAGACCCGTCGTCTGTTAGTGTTGACAATAGTATTGCTATTCCTATAATGCTCTTTGCTTGCTTGTTCCAGCCACTTGATGATTTGCGCCACGTTTTCGCCCGTAAGCGCACTGACCTTGATGACTTGCACGGGACCATTGTCCGAGTCAGCTACAAGGCGATTAAGGCACAAATAGGTCTGCAGCATAGCGTCGTTGACTACAAAGCTTGCGTCAATGTGATTGATGACTAACAACTTGGCTTTGTGCCTCATTTCATCGACACTTAAAATGGCGTAAAACTCAATCGCTGCGGCTGCCAATTGTGTGGGGTTGCTAGCGTCAACGAGAAAGAGCCAAAAGTGGCACGAGTCAAAGTATAAAGGCCACATGGGCAGTAATTGACCACCAATCTCTCTCAGCACACAATTTCTTGCATTGACCAATTTAAGTGACCAATGTTCGACCCCTACACTCGGTTGGGTATTTGAGTCAACAATACATTGTGCGTCCGTGTCCTCGTCCTCGTCCTCTTTTTCATTGCTGTAGAGACTCGATGCAAAGGCTACAAAGCGCTGCAAAACGGTTTTTTGCTTGCTCAGGACCTGCGCGGTGAGTTGCCGAAGTAAAAGAGTCTTGCCAGTGCCGTCTAGACCAAGCACGAGCCCCGTCACCATGCTTAGTGATATTGGTTTTAATTTTACGGATAGAGCGACCCCTATTTTGCACTTTATATATATTTCTAGGGAAAATGGACTTTGATCGCTTAAATATATACTGCTCGAGAATACTATAGTGTCATAAATTGCTTCAGATTAAGCATAGGACTTAACCGCATTTATGCGTACAATTCCACTTTTTAAATTTAAAGTAAAAGCGACTCGTTGTCTCAATCCTTGACACGACTAAATGCTTTGTTATGAATATTGAGAGGCCATCGCCAATAGCTGAGTAAAATAATAACATGATTGTGGAATCGTTCTACGAAGTTATAACAATGAAGCTGTCAATGCACCTGTAAATTTAAAGTGCAGTTGTCATGCAATAGCTCTTGCCCACCTTTATCGATTCTTAAGTCAACTAATTTGCCGACAGCATCATCGCTCGCATGGAGCAGTGCGAGAGAAGATGTCTTAAGGAAGAATTATTAAGAGGGGATAGGTCTGTAAAAGACAATTGCACTTGGTTATGATCGAAAAGACCAGTACGGGTATACCTCAAAGTCGGCTTCTGCCTTATGAGCTTAGCTCGATCTCGATGCTGTACCCCTGCTGAATTTGACGAGGCTTGTTAGGTCAATGATATTGCTGAAGCGGTGATTATGTAATTAAAGAAGAAATCAAGTTTCTATTGTTGCATGATGAAGCTACCTTAGAAGGCAATAAGAGGGTAATTAGTGCGAGGAATGGATTATCAAATTGAAGGACTCATCTAATCTGCATGTACATTTCAAAATAGTGCATCACAGTATGTCTTACGAGTCTCGCTTGGGGCAACACTTCCTGGTCGAGGTGTATGTCATAAAACTGACATCGTTATAGATGACAACACTGCGGAATACGGCAGCGGACTTTATTACAGGGCAATTCAAAACTATTGCTGCACTCTTTTAAGCAGATTAATGACGGGAATTGGTTGGAGAAGTAAACCCCTATTCCACGCTATCAAAAAGGCAAAAGCCAAGTAGCACGTGCAAGCAAGAAAACAATAGATGCATTCACTGTTATGATGGGTCGTGCAAAGTACAATGCAATTAGTGAGTTGACGAGTGTTATCGACTCCTTACGCATAAGAGTGACATACGGTCATAACTACGAGTGATGCGCTCTGCCCCCCCCACACATTTTGGGAGTGGTTGGTTAAGACTCAGTGGCGCTTAAGCGCACCTATGTCATTAATCGCTTATTGACTCAATAGTTAGGGCGTGTGCACAGCCGTAATAAGAATTTGTGTATATTAAATGATGTAGACCACAATAAAGCGAACACGACGAAGTATGTCGTTTACTTTTCAAGTGATAATTGAGTACTTGTGCACAAAGAAGATATCGTTAATGTAGAAAGCGCACCTTCGGCGAACAAATATAATCGTTGATAGGTTGCTTCTTTTCATAGCATGTCCTATAAGATTAACCGCTAGGGCCAAGGTCATTGTAGACTGAACGATTCATTTATTTTAAAATCTTTAAAAAATGTTTTGGTCTTGTCAAAAATTTGTATACGTCTTGCGCAATTCCCACAGAAGTGGCAATGCACTGTTCAATTTGCATAAAAGGAAGGAAAGGTTTTCAGACTTTCATGTTAAAAACAAAATCGAAAAGCTCAAAGAAAGCTTGATAGTAACGCCTTTTCCGGCCCTGCAGGATCCACCATGACCGTTCTGTTTCATTTGTAACAAGTTGGACTTGCCATAGGCACTGCACTGCTACAAGTATACAACGAAGTACGCAATCAAGTGGCGGGGGCTCAAGGCTACAATAAGAACAATCCTATCTATGACAACAACAAAAATTGCGAACAAGTATGCTCTTGTAAAAGTAGTGCCAGTCCCTACGCAATGTGTAATCACTACAGATCGTTCATCAGTGCTTACAGCAAAACATTTCATTTCCTCTTACACCTGTAAAAATAGATGAGTCTCAATCTTGGTGGAGATTGTTTGCAAGGTTAAGCGTAAGTCATGGAAGATGAAGGATTTTCCCCATGTAAATACACCTCACGAACTATGAGCTAGCTCATGCCACAATTTTGATCTCATCTGTATCGGATCTATTTCGTATGGATTATGTGCGAGATGACACAGAGTAAAGTACTGAGGAGCAATGACGTCGGATGAAAAGCCGCCATCCGCGAGACTTAATCGGGCTGTTTGGTCAAGATGACCAATCGCGTGTAGTGCTTTCTTGTGATGAGAATTCGTATTATCGTATCCTCAATGTGGCTACCTTTAGCAGCAAATCCGATCGGGAAAAGAAGCTATTGGCTTGGCAACCAATTATTATTGGTGGCCCAAGCAGCACTAACATTGTGATGCTCGTGCAGACTTTTAAACGAAAGACCTAGCTCAACGGTTTGCCGGGAAAAGTTGATGAAACACACTAGCGCTATTTATGGTGAAATTAGCCAACGTGGATTCCCGAGTACTATAAACTCAAGCTGATAATCCTATATTTGAGACATTTTATTGGACGACCACATCTGGGTGCATCACGTAATATGTTCGTGGATTAGTAATCGGGTGATCTCAATTTCGTTTTGACTGCAGCTTGTCCTTTTGTATCGTGTCGAGGTATTTTTATGATACTTGGCTCGCGAGCATTAAGTGTGCGATACTTGAATTTGCAATTGTGACTTGGGCGAATGTGGTGTGCTCATAGTACCATCCAGAGAGTCCTTCGAGACGACTTCCCTCGATGGAAGTAGTCACATGAGCAGAGCTCAGACTTTGCACCCACTCTCTTCGGCCCTTCTTGTGCTACTATTGGCGTTTAAAATTCGGCTATGAGGCTGAAATTGTGATCATTTTGATCTGAGGGTAACTGATGCGCACGACTCGAGTGTGCTTTGTAAACGATCGAATAAACGTCCAACCACATAGCGCATTCACGCTGGTGTGTTGTGCGATCTCGTACACTCTGGATCTAGCCCGCGCCTTTGCATCAGACCTCGACGATACACTACGTGCGAACAACGAGGTAGGTGGACCTAGGGTCTGTCTGTCTTCGCGGCTCATTCAGCAGTTATAATTCACCCAGCGATAAATGTCAATAACATTGATGTTTTCTAGACAAAAAGTTTGCAGAAAGTTCCGGGCATAAGACGTAAAGAGCCTTGATGGGAAAGAAGCTTCATGACCTAACTGTTTTATGACACCAATTGGTGTAGGGATTACTATATTAAACAGTTATTGTAGGACAATGACGCTACTCCGATGAATCAATCGGCTCAAATCAAATCAAAGCGCTATGTCGCAGGTTTAAATATAAAGGCCCATTCTTTTATAAAATATTTGAGTTAGAATGGGCCTTTATATTTAAACCTAATCTGCGACATAGCGCCAAGATCAGTCGTTTGGCAGGGCAGACTAATTCGTAGATTATCTTAAAACTTAAAGGTTATAAGGCCGAGATTAATGTATCAACTTAACATTATTACAAGGAACTTTAGGATTGCAAGTGATCGAGCCTCACTTTGACATTAATACGATCTCTTCGACATGTTTTCGACACGAAAGCGCAATTGCGCGTGCTTTTGATTTAGACCTGGCAATACATGCAAAAGCGCCTGCTGGCTGCCAAATGCCATCGTTTTGAGTCCAAATCGTCAACTTCAACTCGTCTAGCGCAATCTTTTTTTAGCTCAATTTTTTCATTCACAGCCACCGTCCTTTACCTAACATGATCTGCTCCCGCCTTCGTCTCTCCTGCGCGGTAAAGTTGAGCTCCTCAGAATAAAACCCAAAGAATGAACGTGTTTTATTAAGAAGCTAAAAATAACCCATTCAAGCATCAACAAGACGTTGTATTCGACATTTGACCGCCTCGAGTTGCTTACGGAGTGAGCGACGCCGACCCTTTTTTTCGCGGCCATTTTCATTGAAAAGAGAGGCTTGAAGGGATTGAATTCGCTTCTGCAGATCGTCCAACGATCCAGAGACCAACGGCACGTGGTCGTCACAGAAGATGTCGTCGTCAGTCTCTCCACGGACCTTGGCGTCGTCTCGACACGCTTCACAGAGCAGCACGTGGGTACGACAATAGGCACAACGACAGCCTGATAACGTATCGTGGGGTACATGGCAGCGCGCACATTGACCCGTAATCCTCTTGTTATCAGACGCCATGGTAACCCGTTGATCAAAGACAAAGTTCTTGCCTTGAAAGAGATCGCCACCATCCGGAAAGCGCTCGAGGTAGCGGTGGATGCCTCCTTCCAGTTGATAGACGTTTTCAAGGCCCAAGTGTCTTAAATACGCCGACGCTTTCTCACATCGGATGCCACCAGTGCAGTACATGAACACTTTGTTCTTTTGCTGGAGGATGGGGAGCTCGTGGCGGACCCATGCTGGAAATTGGCCAAAGCGACGAGTCTTTGGGTTCAATGCCCCACGAAAGTGACCGATGTTGTATTCATACGTATTGCGCACATCAATGACAGCAATGGATTCAGGCTCGGCACTTAATTGCTCGGACCGGAACTGCTCGGGGGTCAAGTGGTTGCCCCGCTTTTTCAAGTCGTAAGCGTCGGCTGGGAGTTCGAGAGCCACAATCTCTGCCACTACACGAACTTGTAACTCTTTAAATGGCGCCACTGGTGATACACTCGTCTTCCAGTCCACATTACTAAACTGTGGCTGCTGGTTCATGGTGTCGATATACTGCTGCACACTGGCGCTTGAGCCGCCAAGCGTGCCATTGATACCTTCGAGTGCAAAGCGTACGCGACCTGTAAGGCGTAGAGACGAGCACAGGTGCTCATGAGCGGCAGCATATGCTTCAAGCTCCTCTGGCGTCTCGCAAAGACGCACGTATTTGTAATATAGCACCACAAGGTATTCGTCCATGTCGAGGGGTAAATCTCCATTATTGTTAGAAAAGACTATTCTTATTAGAAGGACTCAAACCATAAAATTTTCTCAATATAAGGACGCGCCAGGATTAAAAGGACTTGCTAATATGTAAATATAGTCATAATTATTACCTCTTTAATAATTTAGCTTGAGTTATGGAAGAGAGAGGAATGGTGGTCTGTCGGTCCGTCAAGTTGTGCTTCCAGAATCTTCTACTTCATGCCGAAGTACGAGAAAGCGCGTCCAACTCAGTAGCTCCGTAATGCATCTAACCACAAAGCCGCATCAGCGTCTTTGTCAGCATACACATAGAGTTCCTTGCGATTTTCAAATCGAATACACAGCCCATTCACGTGCCCGTTCCAACGCACGGCAGAAATCACTTGCAGCGGCTTGTCGGCTTCTAAAAGGTCGGAATGCCGAAGCGTGCGGTTGCGTCGAATCGTCAGCTGGCCATGTTTAAGCTTCAGAAACCGTTTTCTCCAGCTCGAAAACAACCCTCCTTGCGTATGCAAGTACCCTTGCATGTCACACTCGTGCAACTCGTCGTCGTCTTCGCTACTCAGCACACTCAAACTCGTGTGCATGTTGGGTACAGTGCCGTCCAGCTTGCTCAAGCGTCGCGTAGACAGATTGCTGATCATGGTCTCACGGCACGCGCCCGTCATAAGGGACGCTTCATTCAAGACTTTGAGCCACTGCTTGCGTGAAAATTGATCGCCTGCTTGCGCGTGGAGCACGCGTCCACTAGTGCTCGTAATCCGTAGACCATAAGTCGTCAAGTTTGACACCTCCGCCTTGGCCACGCGCAGACCGCCTCGGACGGGCAAATCAAGGCATTGGGTCCCCCCGCCCAGCACGTCCGAGGCAATGACACAGCACTGGCTATAGTACGTCAAAGCCGCGCCATTGAGTAAAAAGAACCGTGTTTTCCACGTCTTAAACGAGTGACCGCGTTTCCATAGCCATCCATAAAACACCGCACCCCGCAACTCTTGCGTCGTAATGTTCATCATGGTAAGCCGATCCGAGAGCGAGGCCCGCGACGCAGTCGTCGACGACGACGATTGCGTCTGCGACAGTGGCGAATGCTCCAATTTCCGGTTGCTTCCACCACACACACTAAATCGATGGTAATAAGGGCGCATGCTTGGATGGTCGTCAAAAGTCACGGGCGAAACGTTGTCACCCAAGATGGGAAATTCCAAAGTGTTGATGTCGTCGACAAAGGTAGCGGTGACATCCACAAGTGTATCGTTGACGACGCCCCTCTCCCCGCGATCCACCATCTGGAAACCGAGCTGTAATGTAGCTGCAAATCCGCGTAGAGGTACGTGCAGCAAGATGGTGAATGACCTGGTGCGCAGGAAACGGTGGCGAGGAGAGACAAAAAGATCGACTGGTCTGAACTCAATCCAGCTGTTTCGCAGAAAGAAAACGCGGGTTTACTAGCGTCCGTTTCTCGGAAATCCCCTTGTGAGTGCAGCAAAAAAAGCGTGAACTTGAAGAAAGCAGTTGAGCTTGATTGCAGAAGAAGAGTGAAGCCTTGTATCATTGCGTCGGCAAATGGAAGATTTGCCGACGTCGATACAGCTTGCAAACGAACGATACCCGTCGTTATAACGCGGTATAAGATTGTAGACACTGTAGCAAAAAGAGCCAAAAACGGCAGAGGCTCTTTAGATTAAATCCAGAGGATGGTTAATTACCCTATCGCACTCAAATTCGTGCAATTGTTATAGACATCACGGCTGCTTGGGCAAAGTGAAGGTAATGAAGAAAACTCTATTGCGATGGATCTTTCTCCTAGTTCTCAAACTATAGTCTTGAATTGCGACTCTGTCACGGGTCAATATGCCTTCGAACACAATGTGCCTTCGAACACAATGTGCCGGGATGTACGTTTGAGGACATGGATAATCCAGTAAGGTAGGCGCACATAGTGTTGTCATTATCGTCCAACTTACTAGGCGTTTTACCCATTGATTCTCTAATCGTTACACTTGACGCATTTACCCTGCCTCGCGGTAATGACGGGACTAACGGTGGAATTACATAGCCCGATATGTAAACGCAATAAATGCCTGACACCAGTCAGAGAGTGGAAAAGGTCATTGCTGCGTTTTCTACTCTACTCCATTTGTTGATAGGTTTTGTAATATAGTCTTTTTTTTGGTTTGGCATATAATAATGAAGTTTGCATAAACCACGCAACAGTGGCGAAATCATCACGATCGTTTCTTAGGGCTGTGGTTGCCGTGCCTTTGCTGTCATTAACAGAAAACGATGCCGCAACTTAGTCGGATAATTAACGGTTTCGTTTACATAACGCAATTAGAGACTACTCATTCATGTACTGTACTGATGCAGAGCTAGCCATTAGAAACTAAAATTTGTGCAATTCGTGACACTGTAATCTCGAAGCAATATTTGTATCCTCGACACGATGTCAAAGTCTCATGCCAAAATCAGACCAGGCAAATGTATAAGCATAGAGATTACCAAGCTCTATACAGCAGAGCACGGCACAATTTAGCAATCGAGACGTATTGACGCGATCAAGGGGTTGTAATTGGTATAATCAATCTGACCTCGAGATACTTATGCCAATCAAAAAATTACCGCCATTAGTACCAACTATGCAGTACGAAAGTAAATATCAAGCTTAATGACTATTCTCCAAAATTCCCATCAAATAATGCTCTTGTTAAATCGAAAATTACATGTAATTCCGTGAAATAGGCAGACTGAGCTGATACAGAGGCGTAACGCTTGGTGCTGTACGATCGCGCATGCTTTCTTAGCCTCTACGTGTTTTTCTTAACGATGCAATCAACGTTCATCTTGTGCCACTTTCTTAAACTAGTGCTTTCAAACGTAACCGGCTGTCGTATTAGCAACTCGACGCACTCTGATACTTTTTTTCAGTATCGACACGAAACAGCTCTCGCTCAGTGCCAGCTATCTCAGCAAGTCATTGCCACTACGCATTTGCCGACGTGGCTTCATAGACTAAGGTATTGTCCATTAATTGCTGCTTTTTTGACAAAATACGGCTCTTGAGGCTGCGCGTATGTACTTGGCACGGACAAGTTAATGCGAATTGCTGGTGATTCGGCAATTTTGTTGAATTGCGCCACTCATCAGGTTCGCGTGTCAATGAGATACAAGCGGCGGGATAGCGTTGCTTTATCAAAAACCAAGTGCAATGGCACTACATGCCTTCATTTAAATTTCCGCTTGAAAGTTTGCGTTAAGAGCAAAGTGCCAAAAGTCTCATAAATTGGTCGCGACGTAGCACGGATCTGAAGGCTTTGCACAATACCATTTTTGCGCCTGTGCTCATTCGTTTGCGGATAAAAGCTCGAGCGAATAGTCGGCATCGCATGGTGCGATCGCCGTAGGATCCGAGCACTTTGTTGTATTTCAGGACACAATCGCGTCTCAAAGGATTGCATCAGGGCAGCACGGTAAAGATGACTGGCCAGTTTTCTGCACTTTGTAAGCCGACCATAAACTAAATACCAGGTGAAGCTTGACTGCAAATTTCAATATGCGCCGTAAACATTTGTATATTAACCTATTCGAGACGTTTTTAGACTTGCAAATCAGTTTATCAGCTCACTCTTAAATCATCACTGCAACACAATTCCCAGTTTATTTGCACGTTTTTTATATATAGCTATTACTGGACTATATATTAATACTCTTCTGATAGGGTGTTGCGTATTTACATACTTTGGATGTCAGTGTTGAACATGTAGTGAGTAGAATCATCGGAACGAATTCGACAATGAATCAACAGGCATAATGCTGTGCTAAATGCATTGTTTCGTTTCTTTGTGACTATCTCTTATCTCTGCAGATGACAGTGCTACTTAAAGTATTTCGTACATTCACCTTCATATTATCATTACTATACTATTTACTATACTCGATTTTATTCATTGCGTTTTGCTTTATCCATATTACTTACCGCTGCAGTGTCGCTGAGTTGCTTACCCCAATAAGAAACGATTAATGGCTTACGCACCATGTCACTTTTTTTTTTAGTTGATAATGAATCTGAAACGCGATCAATTTTATAACATGGCAGCTTCGAGACTAAGCTTTGTCTTCTCTGGTCTTCAATCCTTGAATCTCTTTAGGATTTAACGTTGGACTGCGTCGGCGACAACCTTAGCTACCACTACACAGTTTACGCACCCGTCAGAACGCAAACAATTCCTTTCTTCTCTTCCCTCCAACTTTCACGCCAGAGCACACCGCATGATTTCGATTGACTTCAATGTCTTGACGAGATCTTGCCATACTTCCATGATTTAGGCCGCAAGGACTTTCGATCGTAAATCGTATAGCTCGGAGTATTGGATGCTTGGCGTACAGCATACCCAGACCGTCGTCATTTTACGGGTCCAACACGTCGGAATTGTATCAATTACAGCCTCATGTCATTGACGACTACCTCGGAAATGATCATGACGTCACTGATGAATGCGAAGATTAACTTCCCGGTAGCTTCCTTCTCAATTCTCCATCGAGGCCACACCAGTTGCATCTTTGCCTTAGAACCTTTGGTGCAGTTGGTGTGGAATCAAACACTCAACTGCTTGTGCGACCGCCTTTGCTGTGGCATGTGCGACAACCCAAGTGCCCTTCGTGATGAACGCAAGCGCTTTAATGTCATATTCTTCCGCCGAATGGTATCAGAACGTCAAATCGTGCGCACAACCAGACTTCTCCCAAAAATGCAAATGCCTTTGAAAGGCTTTTTTGTTTCAACTCTCATACGACGCCGACCCCGAGCTTCGCGCGCGAACGACCCCAAAGTTAATATCTCTTTCAAGCTCAAACGAAGGCCTTGGGGCCGCCCCTTGATTCTGTTTGCTCGGAGACGCCATGCAGTGCGCTTAATATTGCTCGTCAATTCCATGCTGGTTCCCGTTTGTCGCCGAGGCTATGACAAAGACGCTCACTGGAGATGAATTGTGTTGGACATCCTATACGCCTTTGCTCTCATCAATCGTCCGATGTCTCGGTCTAGGCTTCAGCTCAGTCCCTTCTGGCTTCAAACACTCCAGGACTCGCAGCGACTGCGCGACTCACCCCAGTCTCCACGTCATTTCTTCAAATTGCAATAATCTGGAAAAGCACTCGCTTCAAAGTTGGACGGCTTTCACGCCACTTCTCACGCGCATCAAAGCTTGGACGCCAAGAGAAATTATTGAATCGTAGCGACCGCGTGAGCCTTCTCTTCACCATAACCCTATGCAAACAACTGGTAGCCGGGTGGGACTTCACTAACAGCCTCGCACTTTGGAGAGCAAATCCTTGAGTGAATCGATCACGAGGGACCGGTTTGCAGGCAGCTGCGTTGCACAGATCACATCTGTCGTGGCTGGTCCTTCCGAGTAGAGCTATTCGTCCCACTGGAGAACCGGGACGTATTTCATCTTGTCTACAAGCCACTCAAGATTGAGCGCATGCCTCATGAGCCGTTGACGATACTCACAGAGCCCAACCGCGGTAGCGTACGGCAACGCGAACGATCTTTAGACATCGACGTACTCCCAAACCTCAGCAGTGTCAAGTTTCGGCTGCAGCGCATTGCACTCGGCCTGCAAATCGAGCATCGATACCGCACGCTAGACGTCAACTGCATTCGCAGCACTGTAAGTTTGCCCATGCCGCTTCGATGCCCACTACACGGCGCGGACGGCCACAACGCTTTCTTGGGAGGCAGTCTTGTTTCTCCAGCAAGCTGGGCTGTCGCAATCTGGTGTACATATTGGCCAGCACAAATTTTCAATAGCATTCGCTTCACCATCCTTCGGAGCCTATAAATCCATCGCGATGAGCGCATCTACCATCCTACGGCTTTGTCAAGCGCAGCATTTCTGATAGTCCAGTCGGGTAGCTATGTGAGACTTCACTTACATATTCTAGCCACAGTATCCGGCAACCCTTGACGTTACACGCTCTGCCGAAGCGTACTAGGGAACGCATCATTCCACTGCAACATCTGCATTCTCGCCGTGGTCTACATTAAACGAGTGTGACGTACAAAACTCAAAACGACACGCCATCCTCATTATCAAATTCCAATCCTGCTTTGGAACAACCTTTTTCAATCTTGCACTTTTACGGAGTCGCACGATGCATTCGATGGCACGAATCAGTGCACGACATTGGTTTGCCTCGGCTTCTTGGCACGTTGCGCCTGAAGCTTTCATTACATTGATATTTGCCAAAGAAGCAAGCTAAGTCCCGACAACTTTTTCATTCTTATATAAACTGGGCTTTAAAAACAAAATAATGGCCACAACTTGATATCAGGACACTGGTATTTAGACAGGCTTGCCGAGTTTGCATACACTTGTCGACTCGGTGAAAATAAAGGCGACGGCGAAGGAATCGCCATTAAATCCGCAAAGCGAATTTGTTCAAGGCACTTGAATGGGCTGCCTTGCTTTCAAATGACAAAAGGTGGAATGTGGAGTATCACTAACATTTAGGCTGATAAAGAAATTGATCAGAACGGTAATAGCAAATAGCAGACATTATCAAATTTGATTAAAAAACAACCGCTGGCTCTCAAATGTTGCAAGGTCTTAAAGATCAAATGCCTGTTGTTGTCGAAGTCGTGCTTCCTTGTGTGCAATATATTTCTTTAATATAAGATATCTAACTACCAGAATTGCTAATCGTACGTGTTATATGGCGTCGGGGACGCTCCTTAACTTGCCCTTTCGAATTAGCCCATTCCTTCACATTTCAACTTCATCCTGTCGTAAGCTCATAAACTTTTTGAAATGCTCTGTACTCTTGTCAGCAAAATTGACTAACACTTTTATAATCGACATTGTTGACTCGATTCTCCATGTTTGTGATTAAGGCTTTCGTTCTCTTTGATTTGCGTCCGAGCTGCTTGTTTAAGCCACTCAAAAACAATGCAAAAAGGGAAGAAGATGTCGCTTGTCACATCATTCATTGTGCACTTTCGAGGATGCATCACCGTACATTTCTCGAAGCGTTTTTAATCGCTTCTCAGCCTTACGGGCTTCTTCCGAAGACGGCGAACTGCTACGGTGTCGCTCGTCCCCCTTTGACATGCCTGGCTGCACTACGACCACCTCGTCTCGCTTCACTGGACTTCGTGATCGTTTCCTTGTAGTCCAACGATCCAACTTGAGTGATAGTGAACCCTTATAGCTGGCAGGTCGCGAGGCATAGTCACGTCCGACAGCCTCAGCCTTGCGCCGTTCCCGCTCGCGCACTTGTTGCAGCAAATCTTCGGTAATATCACTGTCCCATTCAAAGCACGTAAATTTGTAGTTAAAGTCATGATCTTCATAAAAACACGAGATCCACAAGGAAATACCCAGGCTTGTTCTGGACGTGACTACGACTGCGGCTTCGGCTACGATCGCGTCTGCCGCGGTCACGCAAAGAAGATCGCGACCTGGTGCGAGATCGACGTCGTGCTTGCGATCGCGAGCGGTCTCGATGACGTTGTCGATCTTTGTCTCGTCGGCTTGTTCCACTTCGATCTCGGTGGCGGTCTCGGTCTCGGTCTCGGTCTCGGTCTCGGTCTCGATCGCAGCCTTTGACACGTCCCCGTGAGCGTGAGCTGGATCGTCTAGCGGAGCGCGAACGGGCGGGTGATCGGCCACGGTATTGCTTGTCCTGGTCGACTTCAATGTCTCCAAGACTCACTTTTTCCGTGTTTCCATACGCTGGGAACGAGACCTGTTAAAAGTAAGCAAGCGACTCGTAAGTACACCAATCGAAATACAAGCAGTTGCACTGCGCAACGCTAAACTTACCCAAAATGTGTTGCCTTCTTCAACTGAATCAATAATCGCATCGTACATCTAGCGACAGCATCAAAATTTCGCAGTCAGTGTCTTCTTCCATTTAAGCATAAAATACACCATAATCAATTCGTCATCTCACTGCAGGCTCGTTCTCCTCATCTGCATATAGTGCGCGGACTTTTGTGCCGGGTTTGAGACGACCGACGACTGCCAAGTTCTCTTTCGCACGCTCTTTCTTACGAGACAACAGCAAAAGCTACGAGTAGCAGTCAACACCGCGTTAGTATTCAATTTAATTCCCGATTGGTAAAAACGGGTATTGCTGCATAGACCCCCCCACCGAACATGGCACGTCTCCAGCCAACCATTCCACTGTGCTCCAAGCCTTCAAAAACATCGAGAACGACGTACCTTCATTTTAATCCCGTCTTCAATCTTCTTTGGAATGCGTGGCAAGATTGTGCTAAAGTAATTGTTTTCTTCTAACAAGCTAACCAGCCACTCTCCAATCGTTCTACAGGTAAGGCAATCCATCTTAAATGAGCCCACACATGTCCACCAACCAACATCTTTCACTCACGTCTTTATACATGGATTAGCTGATGCGTTAAATTCTTCGGCATCCTCCAAATATGGCTCAAACCATGTCCACAGCTCCTCCGGATCGCATGTATAGCGAAGGTATAGGAATCCCACGACGCGAATATAAGGTGAATCCTGCACGCAACAACTTGCATCAATACCTCGGTAGTCCTACAGCGTCACCTGGCTCGTTTTCACCTTATGCCGCAACAGCCCCTGCATTTGCTTCCGCGTGAGACGCATGAGACAAAATTTATGCAGCAGACAAAAGCAGCTTGATGGAATACGTGCGGTGCCGGGCGACCAAGGTTCTAATCAGTCACACGACAAGCAAATGGTCAGCTGGTTCGTCTCGATATAAGTGAAGCTTCTCTCTCCTTTACCAGCATGATCTACGCGGTAATAAATCTCGTCCACGACTTCGTGGTACGTTTTAAATTTGTACAATTCGTGGAAATACGCGGATTGGAGAATGTTCTGGTGAAGCAGCGTGTTGAGATTGTACGTCGTGTCATTGCCGTAGCTGTAGGATAGTAGAGTCAAGAAAAAAGTGAGGTCGAATGATTAGGGTCTAGAAACAAGACTAGTTGGTACATATGAAGCTCGTCTTGCTTCACACGACGCTCTGTTTGCTCGGGCGGTTCATCGGGCACGCTCTGGCCCCGGAGCGACTTTTGCAGCGCGTGTCGGGTGAGTGCTGAGCGCGACATCGAGTGCGGTGTGGTGTGGGTTACATTAATTCGCGCTAGAAAAAATACCTATTAAATTTAATTAGTAAAAGATTTTAAATATTAGAATAAATTACCGCGAGAGCTCGGTGGTAGCCGGCTTGCACACATTGCGGCAACAGAATCGCAAGCAGAAGAAAAGCACTAAACTAAGAAGGCAAAAAAAGTTTGTTAAGCCATCTCAGAACAAGCGCATCAGTGGACACGAGACAATATTGCCTATCGATGTGGAAAGGAATCTTGTGTTTTGGAAAACTCAAGATACTTAATTTGTGGAGGCACCGTTTTACCTTACAGCCGAATTTGCTGTAATGGAGTGCAGTGTTCAGCGCGAGTACCCGGACATGTTGTGAAGCAACGCGTCATTCCTAGCAATGGAGGCTTAATTTTTTGTAAGCATGTACTATTACCTAATTTCTGCTCATTTTTTAAGCATAGAAACTAGGTGACGAGGCATCGATCTCCATAACATGCTATTCTTTTCT
The DNA here is from genome assembly GCA_003676415.1 of Plasmopara muralis. Taxonomy (NCBI): domain Eukaryota; phylum Oomycota; class Peronosporomycetes; order Peronosporales; family Peronosporaceae; genus Plasmopara; species Plasmopara muralis. Next base: position 34,786 of record RCHQ01000172.1, on the reverse strand, counting down.
ATCTCAGCAGAAAATCATCAATGAGCTCACATTGCTCTCGTGGTCATTGTCGGATGACACAAAACTTCGTGCCTACTACAAGACCATACTTGTGCCTCAATTTAGTTTATGGTGAGAATTTGATAGTGAGGCTCTGAAAATTACACAGGATATAACGGATTCTTAGGAGCCTCCAGGATCTCCATGCTCAGGTACAACGTACACTGCTTAATCAAGACATCTTTGGCTTAAATGAAGAATGTACTCGTATCCTTAAATTAATCGGAGGGAGGGGTACTAGGAGTGATCAATTACCTTAATTTATGACTCAGCAGTTTTGCCTACGTTTAAACGCACCGCTTTCAAAATTTAAGGCACGTGCGAGGAAGCAAATTGGCAATTAGTATTACGATAAGGAGTCCATTTATTTGCGATTGGATCAAGAGTTTACGATCAATACAATTCGGAAAGAAAGTAGTGGCTCTATTGTGTCTGGAGGAAAATGACAGGAAAAATCGGTGGTCGTACAGTTCAGTGCTTCGTAAAACACTGGCGGGAAATAATAAGCTCAACTTTAAATGGGATGATTAGGTAGATGGGGCATTATAGGGAGATTGAGCGTTGTTGCTTCAGTGGGGGCAGGATGACAATTGCACGCACAGTAAATCACACTCTGAGTACTTCATGTCGCGACAGGCTTTGCTAGTAGGTAATCTGAATAAGCCGACGGCTCAATAAATTTCAACATTGCGATGATAAGCTGCTAGGTACGACGAACAAGTTATTTTTTAATGTGCAGTAATTATCTCCTCCTTGTGAGGTTGTAATCATTAAAAACAAACCAACCCTTATGGCGTGGCTGTGATTGATGACGATAATTATATAGCTAAAGTGGGAATTTTCTTGCGAAGTGCATGAAATGGATCGTACACTGTATTCCGGACTACCGCCTAACGAAGCGGGAACTCCGACACTCGTGGATTTGGTAATATGTACGCTTTTCCAAGGCTGGTAAAAGTAGTCTGGTGACGCTTGACTTAATGGTGCTTGTTAAGCTTAAAAAGCTGGCTTTCCGGGGTAAAAAATGAGAGATTTAGCCGTGCAGAGCTTTTTGGCTGCGCACCAGATCGTAATCAATCGGATCGGTTATTTTGACCTTATTGTTTGCGTATTTTACGTATAACTGCTTCTTATAGCAGGTCGAGTGGATCAGAAGCGATCACATCGTCTGGCTAATCTTTACCTCAGGCCGGTGTAACTACTAGGTACGTAGCATATGGTGTTTGTGTGAAAAATACAAGATTATTTGCCGCTTAGTTATTGGATGCCTATTTTGAGGCGAAAAACTTTGGCTCTTGGAGACGAACACTAATTACCTGCGTCGCGTACGGTGTCAGAGTGAGCCAAAAGAAACTTTCTGCTGAAGGTGCACCACAGATTACTCACGTAGTCCAGCAAAAAGTATTTTCCTATTTATATCAAAAATGTAGGTGTAGAAGGCGCCTGATCTTCTATCTAATATTGGTGCCCAGCTGATAAGATCTGGCGTGGCTGATTGGATTAAGCGATTGTCCCAAGAAAATCAGATAACCGAGCTCAATCTGATTACGAGTTCACACCAATAATTTTTGTGATGAGGTCAAATTTCGCCAAATCGCGACTAATAATTATCGCATATTGTGCGTCAAGTCGATCTAAATACATCGGGGCGGCAAATAACCCACTCTGATACTCCACTAATAAAATGGATCAGGGTTTTGACTTTGATGATACTTCACGCTATCGATATGAGCAGATCATACTGATTCGGTTGTATGTCAAAATTTTGCGCCAAGACATTTAGTTGCATCAAATGTTTTACCTTTGACACCTTCTGAGCAAGAACGCTACACACGTGATCCATCAGGTCAGCTGCCAATTCTAGCATAATGCCTGCCTTCGCTTTTCCTGTATGTACGTCGCTGACACAATTGGCAGACTCAGGCATTGTGCAATCGTGTTTTACTAAATCGTCGCATCAGCGGATCTCAGCACCCGCCCGGTTAAGGTCGCCTGGCATAAAAGGTTAAATTTTTCGAATCTAATTTGCCGCCTCTCCACTCGGTACTGACCGATTTATTTTCAAACTTATGCCGAAAAATAAAACGCCAAGTAGTAACAAGTCGCAAAGTTGGTCGTTTCTTACTTATACCGTAGTTTTATTTAAGTTGCCTTCAAGTGACGATCCAGATATCTCTCTTGGTCACGTAAATTAAGATAATAATTTCGCCTCCTTATTCGGTCGAGAATCTACCTCTATCCTGACATGCAAGACATACATTGCAATAATCAGCTCGCTAAAAATTAAATTCCACGAGATTGCATGCCTTCAAGTCCGTGTCCTTGTTGTAAAATTTTACTATTTGATTGCAGCGTTTCACGGCAAATTGGAAAAACCCATTCGATAAATAGTATTTTGCGCTGCAAGCAGCCGATTCTCGGTCGAATGCCGGATCACACATCAGCAATCTAATCTTCTTCGCGCCCATCTTTTCTAGCTTTGCTACGAGACAAATGAGCTGCATTTAAATATCCTGATCATCTTCGTCGACTGTAGGTGTGGCAACCACGAAATATCAGTTAACCTTTGCCACCTCCAAGTTAGGCTAAAATTTGATCTTTCATCGAAAAGGTTTTTGCCGCACACGTGCTAGGTGCTTATAGTCCTCCTTTATGCGAGCCAACTTTAAATCAACTCAATCACCCGCCCTGATATTATTTGGCTTTGAAGATTCATTTTGTTGATCTGCCTGGCCTTCGATCGATTGCTGGAATGTAAAATTAATCGAATCACGAGTGTGCAGGTTATGCCTCCAATATGGGATCATCACCGTTGCGAATCACAAGATTGCTAATAGCCAAATAACGTCGCTGCAAAAATATAGTGGGCGTTATATTTATGTACCAACTGCTTCGCGCACTCGTCCAAATCTCGCTACGTACACATATAAAGTACTTTCTTAGCTGTCTAGTTAGAGCTTGCACTACTCGTTTGACAAAATCGATGTATTGAGGTCAAATGTCATCGTGGCGCAGTGTGTTTGCATCAGAATACGGCTAAAGCTCAAAAGAAATCAAACATGAAATCGGGTTCGTAATAATGCTAGAAGTCTTCATTGCTCGACACAGAATAACAAGCATTCTACGTAATTGTTGAGGCGGTATCCGTTTGTGGCTAATTCATGCCCCGTAAATGGATCGCTCTCCATAAAACGCTCTGCTTTGCAGTCGTAGTTCGGCGCAGAGACAGAATATGGCTTATCACAATGTGCTGGCAACGACGTGGAACTGACTCCCACAAATTTTAAAAGTGTAGGAGTCAGTTCCACGTCGTTGCCGCAGCCGATCAAACGTATCTATTTATAAGAGTGCAAAAAGGTAGAACTGACCATGATACTCTGTCTCGCTCAAGATTAGATCGGGCAAGTACCCGAACTCTGTTCTATGTTCCTTTACTCGAATAATTTTTAAAAAAATCGCACTACTTGGGCGTTTGACACGAGCTGATTCATTGAACTCGTGCTAACGATATTTGCTACTAGTGGGCGGCTGGTGTGCTGTATATCTTAAGGCGATTGTCTCCGAGACGGAAATCACATATTCTTGCAATGTGATAGCCACCGGGATTATCCGTAGAAATTTGTTTTCGTTTCTGGTGCACCTTACAATATTTGATAATCATAGGGACAGGGAAGCGGCCTAGTTTCAAGTCGTCCCTACAGATCAGGTGGGCGATTCAACAATGCTTTAATCGGGTATCGTGTCTAACTTGAATAGATCTGGGAAGCAGTATAGTGAAACATACATCTAAGATCCTCAAAAATCTGTTGAAGTTGAAGACACTGTCGTGATTTAACATTCGCTTATAGAAAAGGCTAAATTCTATGCTTCACGATGCAAATTTTGTTGTCATCTTACAGAAATTATTGCAATCGCAGCCCATGAGGCAATGTGCAAATTTGTTCGGGGGCACTATTTAAACAAGAATAATGAATCCTTATCCTTATCCTCTTCATCAATTCCGTCATTACCTCGAGTGTCGAAGTCGGGCGCAAAGCTTTCTAAAGCTTTCCTTATCACCACAGTCGTGGCCATTCAACAAAAGTCGACCAAATTACTATGTCGCACTAAGCTATCAATCAATGTATATTAGCTTCGTATAACGAGACGAAAATTTCGCACTGAACAATCAACGCTGGTAATTTGTGCTATATGTACGCAACATGCAGTACTACTATTTCAAAAGTAATACATTATTTGATGTTCGACCGACGGACGTATTGCGACCAACACTTGGTCAAAAGCGTGACAGCATTGCATCACATCTGCGCCAACCATTTTGCCATGGCCTCACTCGATAATTTGACGCCGCGATGGTAAACGTTGCCATCATTTCGTCCACCATGAGGCTACGCCACACGTTCCTTTCAGTGCTCGTCCGTCTTTGGGCAGACGTCAAGCGTCGAAAAAAAACCGTTTTTTGGGTCTTTGGAGGTACCAGTTGGGCAATTATTCTATTAGGAATCCTCGAGGCGTCCCGAAGCTTTTGTCGCACTCCCGTCGAATCAGCGCAACTAGTAGCAGGTATTTGTTGGGCACTCTTTCGGATAACCGTCCAATTCGTTGCGCGAGGTTGCAAACCTCGATTTTCGAAATGGACTTTGCGCTACGAGTTGCTCCATGGCCTCATGCGCTCAGCTGCCGATCGGTTCGGTGACCGTATCGTGGACGTGCACCACGCCCGGAAGATTCGTCTTCACACGTGTCTCATTGGCACGTTTTTGGGCTGGTTTGCTCGAAGGCAACACGATTTGAAACTTGAAAGCTTACGACTCAATGGACTGGAGCATCTTTGGCTCAAATCGTCGACGGCTTTGAAGGGTCCGACGGAAAAGAAACGACTGGTGGTACTCTTTTATCACGGAGGGGGGTATGCAGTGCTAAGTCCGCGCATGTACATTGCATTCTGTAGCGCATTAGCGGGTGCCATCAAGCACGAGCTGGCGCTAGAGAAGGTTGACGTTGACGTGTTTTTGGCAAACTATCGAAAAGTACCCGAGCATCGGTTTCCTGTGCCAGCCGAAGATGCGGTGCGTATGTACGAGTATTTGTTGCAGCATGAGAAGCTCAAGCCATCCCAGATTATCGTGGCAGGCGATAGTGCGGGAGGTGGGCTTGTCATGTCGACATTGCTGCGAGTTCGCGATGGGTTATCGAGCTGGAAAGCGAAGCTGCCACTCCCACTTGCCGCGATTCTCATGTGTCCACTGGCAGATTTGACGTGGACTGAAAAAGAAATTGCGCATCAACACTGTGTGCTGCCACTTAACATGATGGCTGCAAGTGTGCTGACGTACCATCCGACCCACAATGACCCGAGCACGTGGGCGGACGCGTCGCCAGTGCACTGTGATTTGCAAGGCCTGCCACCCGTCTTTTTACAAGCGGCAACTTTTGACACTTTGTATCATCATTCAGTGCGTCTTGAAGCAAAAGCAATCGCGGATGGAGTGGTGAATTGGGAGGTCGATGTGCATGAAGGCGTCCCGCATGTATTCATGGTCATTCCAGGGTATGTCTTGCCGTATGCTCACGTTGGCATTAAAAAAATGGCTGTGTTTGCGGCCAAACACTTTAGAAAGTCAATGAAGCACACGGAAGTTGACTGTGATGCAAAATCTGCAATGGCAATCGATGATGTAGCTGCTGGCGTGGTAGCAGCGTAATAGCGTCCGTGAAGAATTCATGCAGGACGTTAAAGCTGTAATTTAAATTTAGTTTTTTGTTATGAGATCACGCAGTTTTATGGTATGCTTTATTGCTAAACAAGGCTTTAGCTACTTACCAGTAATCAAGGATGCCCCCACCACATTGTTTTGCCAGCAATAGTATTGTGTATTGTTATCGATTGCAATTCTAACTTTAATGACTTGCACGAAATACAGGGCAACTACTATAGCTGAATGCAAATCAGTTCTTTTCACCTTTCCGCGCCCTACATCGTGGATGGGTTACGAAAGTGCTTGCCAGCGTACTTGGCGTTGGCGCCGAGGGCCTCTTCAATGCGCAGCAGCTGGTTGTATTTCGCCAAGCGCTCTGAGCGGCACGGGGCGCCCGTCTTGATCTGGCCCGTAGCCAACCCGACTGCGAGGTCGGCAATATACGAATCCTCCGTCTCCCCGCTACGGTGCGACGTCATGACACCCCACCCATTCTTCTGGGCGAGCGCCACGGCGTCCACGCTTTCCGTCACGCTGCCAATCTGATTGACCTTGAGCAGCAAGGCATTGCATGCTTTTTTGTCCAGCGCCGTACCAATGCGCTTGGGGTTGGTACACAAGAGGTCGTCGCCCACAATTTGCACGTTTTTACCAATGGCAGCAGTAAACGACGAATAGTGCGACCAGTCGTCTTGATCAAAGGGGTCTTCAATGCTAATGATGGGAAACTCTTTCGCTAAATCTTGGTACAATTGCCCCAATTCCTCACCCGTCAGTAAATCGGTGGACCCCTCGGTTTTAAAGTCCAAGTCATAATGCCCATCTTTTGTCAAAAACTCCGACGACGCAACATCCATGCCAATGCCAATCTTGCCGTCGTAACCTGCACGATTGATTGCAGTCATCAAGAGCTCCACACCCTCGCGATTGCTTTGGATATTCGGAGCAAATCCACCTTCGTCCCCAACATTCGTGGCGTCCTGGCCATATTTCTTCTTGATCACGCTCTTGAGTTCGTGGTAAATCTCACAACCCATGATCATCGCCTCTGAGAAACTCTCAGCACCAGTAGGTAGCAACATAAACTCTTGAAACGCCAGCTTGTTGCCGGCATGCGACCCGCCGTTAATGACGTTAAAGCTTGGCACAGGTAACACGAGCTTTGTGTTGCCAATGAGATCAGCAAAGTGCTGGTAGAGTGGAACACCTTTCACAGCGGCACCGGCCTTGGCCACAGCAAGTGACGTGCCCAAAATGGCATTGGCACCCAATCTGCCCTTATTGTCCGTGCCATCGATTTCGCGCATGAGGTTGTCAATGTCGCGCTGCTTGGTCGGGTCGGCACCAACGAGCTTCGGGGCCAGCACGTTCTTGACGTTCTGGACGGCCTTCTTGACGCCCTTGCCAGCGTAGCGCTTACCTCCATCACGGAGTTCCACGGCCTCGTGAATGCCGGTCGAGGCGCCGGACGGGACCGAGGCACGGAAGATCTCGGCACTGCCCGACAGCGTCAAATCCACTTCTACCGTTGGATTGCCGCGACTGTCGATGATCTCGCGTGCATGAATGGATTGAATGGTGCTGGCCGTACGCGTGGCACCCGCGGTAGCAGACAATGTTGCGCGGGCCAATCGAACGGATGAGCGCACAAGCATTGGGATGGGTCGAGAGGAGCAAAGAGTAGAGTGACGAGAGGTGGACTGACGAGCTTTAGGCATTACACGAGTTAGGATTCTACAATGAGTTGAGGAGGATATTCTATCTAAGAGGTTTATTGCTGACAATACAGAATAGCCACGTATGAATACTTTACATCAATGGTACCCACGTATTTTTATCGATACCGTAATATTACGTATCTGTGTATGAATACTTAACATGGATGCGACTCGCTGGCCAGCACGAGATAGAAAGACCATTCAGGTGGATGCTACCTAGACAATGCAAGCCATAGCGCCGAGAGGTACGCTCGTCTGCTTTGTGCACATTTAAAATTCTCGATAAGGCCGCTCCTCGCGTGGCGTGCACGAAAATATTTTTGCTAAAGGAGGCATTACTTCAGCACGGCCTAGCGGCGAATACGCGCGTGATGAAATTACTTTAACAAATCACGCTTAAAAGTACAATCTAGCGTTGTAGATAGTCAGAAGAAAAGGGTGGTTTGGTGTTGCCCCGACAAATTAATTGTAGAGTCTATTATGAAATCAATCTGGGATCTAGCGAATCATAAGGGCGCTGCAACTCGAGAATAAACTACATTGTACGAAGGAGTCCCCATCCGTGAGCTTAGAATGCAAATTGATCGCTTGATGGGTCAACACTGCGGCCAGATGGTCGCGGCTTATTAAAGAAGCGCCGTTTCTTGATCGCAACGATCGTTGAATAAAATTACCGAAATCAATTTTTAAGACGATCTTGGCAGCCTTTCGATGCATGGTCGTCCTTGACCATCGCTCTCTCCTGGTGTTTGTGAAGATCAGCAGCTCCCGTGCGACCGAGTGTAGCATCTTAAGATTGCTCTCGGGTTGTTTGTTAAGGTCAGTCAGCGGGGCAACCTCCTGAGAAGGAGCTTGACGTCTTCGATTGTACGGTGCACGGGCTTTACAGTTGAATTGAACGCTACGCATCTAAGTGAAACGCTTTCTTCAAGCTTCGTCGGTATCGCTTCCGTTCGTATGGAGATCCAGGCTCGACCAGCTAAAAAAATGCACAGCTTATATATACTCTTTTCCTCAGTTACGCTGTCTATAAGACTGGTTCGGTACATTGATTTTCTCACATCAATCTTTTTTGTGCTCAATTAAGCCAACAAATCAGGTGGCTCTAGCTCTTAAAGGCTCAGTAAATCTGGGTGTGCCCCCAATTCCATTGTACGTGTTGTAACACGACGGCTGGTCGAAATGTCAGTTATTCTTGTGTGTAGAGCTTTCAGTCAACCGCGGAGTCACAGGGATTACTTTCGTGTCACATCCTCGCTTTTTACTTACGGCACTATCAAATTCCCCAGTAGAGCTGGGCTATCAACTATTTCATACAGACCCATGGAACCCGCTTGCGGGACGATGTTATTTGCAATGGTTATCGCTGAGCTACCCATGAGCTATCCAAGTTCAGCTTTCAAGTCTTTGACAGCCGACGCTGCCAGTTCAGCTTAAGAAAAGTGATGACTTAGAGGAGACATCTGGGAACATAAAATCCATATATATTGCCTTAAACGATATTTTCTACCAATCTATGATTCTATGTTGCCACTTTTATCTTGTGGATCTAATACTTGTGCGTATCCATCTATTAAACTATGCATCTAGCAGATCTATGTGTACATGCATGAATTTTTTACCTGTTGCTGGTAGCTCCATGTTACTCACCTGTGAAACAATATTACCGAAATTTTCTATAGCTAATGTATCTGAAAGCTACCCCTATGAAAAATTTATAGACTTTGTCACGTCTGCTATCAGTACCTTCGATAACTCCCATATTGTTTTGGGACTCAACTTACTCAGGCTTCGTGTCAAAGAAGATGTACACACAAAGAGGAGCGAAAATGTGACTCTGTTGGATGAGATTGGGTGGCTAGAATTTCTGCCCTGCCCAATCAATCGATTAAGGGCCCATTCTTTCTGGTCACTGCATCCCAACAGCAAGTCATACTTGTCCACGTCGATGACGAAAACTGATTTTGTGCTGTCAAAATTATCAAATTTTCTAGCCAGGTCTGTCGAAATTAGAAAAAACGTATAGAAGCCTCCCATAAGCCCATCATACTGAAAGCGAGTTACTCTCGTTGCCTCTCTTGGAACGTCGGTCAATCTATTTTGGTTGACTTCAATCAATTGTTGGCATGCAAATTTTCGCGCCAGAGACTATAAAAGCATTTCCTAGTATCATGCATTTGCTTCTCTGTCAAGCTCTCGGAGGCTGTGTGTATAAATAACGCACTCATCACGAAAGCATAATTCTCCCTTACTCGATTATTCTGTCTTAAAAGGCGCGGCACTTTCTATCGACCTCTTGAGACCCTTAGCAACAGAAAAGTCGATTTTATCTTCCCCTTCCCAGGACCTCTTTGGGTGTCCTGTTTCAATTAAAGCCTAGGCAGCGGATTAGGCTTCCTTCGACGTTTTCCCGGATCAGCGGGATTACGAAATCCACTACTCTGAGTCCTATTGGACGTGGAGCTGTCCATCAAAGGCATTTTCATAAGCGGACGTGTTTGTGGGCCCTTTAAAGAGCGATAAATCCGCCTCTTGTATCGTCGCGGCCTGCACACGAAAGGAATTGAGTCTGCACTTAGGCCGTTTAAGAGAAAAGTCACCCTGTCGTATTCGGGGAATATTGCATTAAAAATGAAGGCCGTCAACTCATTGAGCCCATAAACTATACTTAAAAATTTCATGCCTTGAGCAAGAAAGTGTGAGCGCGAGCGAATCCCTTAACATGCTGCAACGAGCGATGCTTCAAACTGTCTCTTCACGTTTTCTCCCGACACATAATTCCTCAATGAAGGTTTTTCTAAATGCCCAGCGTCGAGCCCGGCCTAGAAGGTCTGAGAGTGCCATCGTTACGCACTCCTGCTTGGCTTATACCCCACATTAGGCAGCTGGCTGAGCCCCTTCTTGAGCTCTTGAGCATAAACTTTGCTCATCAGGCTCGAACGCCATCACGCGCTTCAGCTGCCTGGACGAAGGAAGGACTGTCAATGCAATCTTTTCCTCAGGACCGTAGAAGCGAGTAAATCGTCCAAGCAGCGTGAACTGCACGGTTAGACGGTCCGATCGTTCTCAGAATCTTTGCAAGGGTTCAGAGAGTCAATCTATTCACATGGGCTACCAGGTGTGGTGCGCTTAGCACAGAGGAGGCGTTCACCATAAGATCTAAAACCTTAAAAATAGGACCGATTTGTTAAATCTACGAATTGTTTCCACATTATTTAGTATATGCAGTAATTTATAGTTAGTATGCAACGAGCCATCCTTCTTATAAGGCCCCTTTTAGCCTAAGCGTAATGGCAGGACTCATGCACTCTAACTGTTTGGCAAGCCTAATGGTGTCGTCTCTTCTTGCGTCCCGAATTCCCACGTGCTTGCTGAATGTTCCCTGCCACACGGCTCGTGTATTGCACCACAGCCTCATCCGCCATAATTTCGTCCGTAAAGGTTTTACGACGTTGTTTTTTCGTCATCCGAGCCGTGTGGAATTCGTGTGGTCCTTCAATGACAGTACCCATCTGAAAGTGTTTGGGCAGCGCACGCGAGTGATCCGAACTCTTGTAAAACTTTTTCGGATCCAGATAATTTCGCATGCGAAGCAAAGCAAAGTCGCGACGGGCGTCAGCCGTCATTTCGTCCGACACGAAATTAAACCACCGGCGTCCTGCTGATTTTGTATACTGGGACTCAGCTCGTTGCCTCTCCGAGTGTGCCACGGCTTTTTGATTCACCGCCACTACTTTGGCTTCTTCTGCAGCACGTGCATCAGCACGCAACGTCGCGGCTTGCGAGCGTTTTGACCCTTCAAAGTCGAAAAATTCTCGAAACTGCGACGCCCCACTGTCTAAAGAGTTTGGCACGAGCCGCTGCTTGAGCATTACACTTGTCGGTGGCTTAGCACACGTCGACGTTTCTGCAGCCTTGACGGAAAAATTGACACCCGATGCAGCGAGGGAGGCCTACGCCAAAAACGATCATTGTTAAACCTTCATGATGGAATACACGCAAGGAAATACACGCTAAGCGTACATAGTAGTCAACGTCCTCGTCCTCGTCGTCTTCCTCCTCCTCATCGACATCATCTAGCAACACCATCTCCTCTTCCATAGCACCTGATTCTGTCTTTTCTGCCTCTACACGTTCACTGTCATCTAGAGTCATCACCTGCTTGTCAGATTCAGCGACCGCAACTATCTCTACGTCTACACTTTCGTTCTCTTGTTCGTGTTCCACATAATTTCTCGACTCTGTCGTCTTCTCTGGCTCCTCATTATCCTCAATGTTGCATACAGTAACCCTTGACGCTTCTTCTTCCGTGTCGCGCTCCTCCTTGTTCGATTTCTCGGGCGTCATCACGAGAGGAATCTCTTGCGCCAATTCCTTCTCCTGTAGTGGCGTTCTGTCTTGGCTGAGTGGTAATGAAATGCGACGCGATCTCCCGGTAGAAGCACGTCGGATCGGAGAAGATGAAGGGCTAGAAATGGCCTGAGCTTGAAGACGACGCGACGTCCGACGGGTTTCAACCATGTGACTTGGGTGGCGTGGGCGATTCGCAAAAGTAAATCAAATATATTTTACCGTAATATAAAATTGAGACGCAATAGCGATTTTTTCATTAAAATGGGGCGCAAAGGGCTGACCAAGAAGACTCCTGTACGACTTATTCATGCTAGGCAGTGAACATTGCCTTATCATTTCTATTTTGTGCATTGCGCCACTTGTAGAAACCCTTGGTCGAGTCCACGCCAGTTTTAAAAGCACATGTTAAACCAACGTCTCAAAAGAAGCAGCAGAAAGGCTCGAGGTATGAGGTGAATGATGACGCGATCAAAGTGATGCGGAGCCAACTGGCGGCTATTGGTAGCAAGTTGCACGTAGGGAGTCAATATTATTGCATTGTACTTGATGCCGCGCTCTTTTTCTTTCTTGTCACACACTGCCATTTGTTTGAAGGAGGTGGAGGCCGACGGCAATTGCCTCTTTCGGTTCGTGACCTTGACAATAAGATTGGTAAGACGGTACAATCATTTCACGTCATGCAGTTGATTTTGTATGCTTTCTATAGTGCGTTAGGCGACCAGCTTTACGGAGACCAGCATAAGCACGACCAACTTCGTAGTGTAAGACCTCACGGCAATCTTTGCCAGTAATAAAATTGTTCAAGGGTAGCAATGTCATGGAGAAGATTGTGAGCTACATGGAGCAGCATCGTGATGACTTTGAGCCATTTCTGGAAGACGAGGAAAAGTTTGAAAAGGTAGGTTTGTAAGGCATACCAATACCAACTGATCTGGCTAATAATGCGTGCAGTATTGCCACCGAATGCGTGAGGATGGCACTTGGGGCGGTAATCAAGAGCTCTATGCTGCAGCTCGACTGTTTCAAGTGTCCATTATTGTTCACCAAGATCAACCCAGTGCTCGGATCATGGTGATCGAGTGCGACCGTCTGAAACCCACGCGTATCATTCATGTGGCCTACCAAGGCGAAGATCATCACGACAGTGTACGGTCACTTGAGGATTCGGTGGACTAAACACGTTGCCAGTTTCAATTGAACTTAATTGCGACGGTTTTCGCGGTAGAGACTTGATTAAGGTATGTGCCACTTTTACTGCGAAAATTCGCCTCAATACTCAACTAATAACGCTGCATCTTAACCTAAAGCGATGGCACACGCAATTAGCATCCACAAATAATAAGCAGCTGGAGGCGATGGAGGCAACAGCCGGCCAAGGTACCAAATTGGCAAGTTGTTTTGACAAAGAGTTACACGTGACAGCTGGCGCTGTTTGTGGCTCACGTTTGAGCAAGAAAGAGTTGCGAAAGTTAAGAAAAAACGACAAGACGCAACGGTGCCTTTTTGGAAAAGTGGACACTTTCAAGAGGCGGCGTGAGTTCTTCGAGGTGTCAGTCCAGTCCACCACTGGTTCGAAGTAAACAATAGCTAACTTGTTAAAGGAATAGAGGTGGACCGAGGTGCCAGTGTATTATTAGAGAAGCGAGGGAAAAGGTGGACCTACCCTAAGCCGTAACATGTCTGTCGTCTCGCTTATGGTTTTAATCACGTTACGGGGCGTTATGTGCGTCTAGATGGTGAACTAGGTAACACCGGCTGTGAATTACGGGTTAGGAATTGCCTCTACCTCATGCCTTCATTTGTAAACTTGACCTTTATCCATCCCTCTCACTTGACGATGACGGCTCTATCAACACGACAGAGTTGTAACGCTCGCATTGATCTGCGATCGTCTTTGAAAAAAGCGAGCAAACACCAAGGCATGCGCTCTTGGTTTAGTTGTCGTTTAAAATCCGCAAAGACCATGGTAAAAGAGAATGCGTACGACCGGCCAGTCGAGACAGCACATGCACGAGATGACGGAAACTGTACGACCAAGCAACGAACCGCCTCAATCCGTTCGTACGTTTTCCAAAACGAGTCTTGCTCCCCCCACTGCAGCGTGGACGGACTCTGGACCAGCGATGCTCAAGTCGAAGCGCACTTTGCAGCGCTCAATTGGGCTGTCGTTCCAATCCATGACGACGGTAATTGTCTCTTCCGAGCCGTTAGCGACCAGCTTTACAACAATGAGCAATTTCATCCGGAAATTCGAAGAAGATCCGTGGACGTCATTCAAAGCAATCGAAAAGTATTCCAACCTTTTGTAAAAGGCGAACCGATTGACGTCTACTGTGCTCGTATGCGCAAGGACGGCAAACGGGGTGGCCACCTCGAATTGTACGCAGTGGCACGACTTTTCAACATCCACATTGTCGTGCATACGGGCTCTGCACGCACGTTTCGAGTCACAAACGACGATGTCGGAGGGAAAAGGAAGCGCAATGTATCAAATCGGACACTGCATCTCCTTTACAAGGACAACCACTACAATAGTCTCATACAAGGAGTACGATCGACCACGAACGCATTGAAAGCTTCTCAAAATGACGTCGTCCAGGATCAGCAAAGCAACAGTGTACGGATACAAGATGCAACACGAAAGTCGCACAATTACACTTTAAATGTTCAAGAACAACATAATGTCACCAAATTTGACGTCTTGTACGAAGAAACAGGTCTACCCGAATGCAGCGTACAGTTTCCAACACAAGCTTTGTTTAGCAACGGGAAACGTCGTACAAGTGGAACGACCCGATTCTCCAACATTCACAGCTCGTCGTCTTAAAAAGTGACGCACGAGATGGAGACAGCATTCGCGTCGAAATCGTCGACTATGTCCAATATCTCAATTGCAACGTCGGCCAGCGAAGAGGATCGGATCGAAGCAGATTCCACCCTTTTGGTCTCGGTACGCTCGAATTGAACGGCATCGACACTTCAGGCTGAAAATTAGAGCTTGAGCAGCTTTTGTGATGATCAAAATGTATCGCTATCGTACCAAAGATGTAAAAAAGGGAATGCCATCCAGTATTTTATAAAAAGACAGATTGATCTTTTAACTTATTCAAGCACTATAATTTTTGAATACTTCAATTAAGTGTAACCTAAAAAAAATTCTAGCTGAATAAATATCAATTGGAGCACGGCTTTATATAGAATTTAAACTCTTTCAAAGGCGCTTTATGATTAAAAGATCTGTGATCTTGGCAAATTTTAACAATGCATTGTCCAGGCAATCGTAGCAACCTGGTAGCGTATTCAACGATTACGCTTATGTTGTCATGATTGACGATGATGATCATCATTGCACGACTGACATCAAGATAATGCAATAGTGAATGGCTGGAAAAATTTGGCATTGTCATGGTGGACCCATACCAAGCCAGACACGATATCAAGACCGCTATTGAATTAATTGTCATATACAAACAGTACTTGAAGCATAGTCAACATACATTGCATCGCCATTTCATGAAAATGAAAGCGTCTACCCTGAGAGCATGATACGATTGCAACAAGGAATAATAAAAATTAGCAGCAGACAAGCACCACCGGCAAATTTAGCATTTCCTCATTGCTAACGATAATAGCTGTTTTGCACGTACTTGCATACGACAGCTCTGCCGATAATGGAAGCGAAAGTCGAGATATGAATGAAACGGCCTGACGCTACATGAGTTAAGCTGATGACCATCAAATCGATAAGTAACTCAGTTTATAGTGAAGTGGCTGTCGCATCAGAAACGCATTGCGCCTATGACTGCCGATACACGGAGGATACACCGACAACCGTGTGAATTTTCTTACGTTCTCTTTCTGCGTACCCGTCACCTGTACGTGGGGCAGATTCGACTCTATGGTATATCTTCATTCCTTTTAAGTCGGTTAGATCTACCTTAGCAATGTGTAGGACGAGAGTTTTGCGCCATCTGGAAGGCTTCAGACGTTGCACCACGTGTAGAGAGGCTACTAAGAGAGTAGTTTGCACCATATGTAGACCTCTTTCTTTTCTAATACTCGAACGCTTCCAATAGCGCGGATTCTACTTTGAAAACGATCACGCCTTAAAGTCCGATCCGACTCGAGATTTTGATATGTATATCTGTGTGAGCCAAATGCACACTCAAGCATCGGTTTCCTGCGTAATCCAAAAAAAATTGTCTCTCAGCAAAAACACTCTCCACGTTCGTAGTGCAAAAAGTATCAGTCACAGGTACACCGAACGCCACTTGCGTAATTGAAAGAAGATTTGCATTTGTAAAGGACTCAAGCCTGTTCTGATCTTACTTTCTATTTATTTTATGGCCCCAGAAAAATGACAAGTAGTTCGGAAGTCTTCTGTATATTATGTTTCTTCTGATAGTTACAAGAGATGAGCGTCCTACAATTATCACGCCTGATCAGATCATCTGTCACCTGTCGGCATTATGACTTTGAGACTTGACTGGTAGATCATAAATAATCTTATACGAAAGGGAATCGCGATATATTCTACACTACAGTAGAATAGAGTTGATCCAGCTCGTGGAGTTCAGATGGGTAGCCGTTTAGATGAGTAGCCGATCAGATCTTTCGTAGCCGGTCATATCGTGGTCTGCAATCATGCCATACTACAATCTGAAGGCACAAAGTTGACTAGGTCATCAACCTTGGCATCATGATTTTATTTCCATGATACTGATATAGACTACACTAATTTCTTGACCTCGTATCGAAATGACTGTACCCTGGTTGCATCAGGCCGTAACTAAAGCGCAGCTTTTATACGAAAAGCTTACTCCTTGGTGGATGTGATTGGGGGCTCCTAGTATATCGGCGTTTACATTGGAGTGCATACTGAGGTGATTTGAGGATGTTTTATTTAATATATATCTTGCGAAAGCTGCAGTGTTGCCTATAAAGACTTGCAAGTCGGACTAAAATCATACATCTATAATTCATACGAGAGTCTTCGTGTTACAACTCATTGCTCACTTCTACAACATAAAACGAAAGATTACGAACGGTCGTTTAAGAAATGACCATTTATCTTTGTGCACGTTTTCTATGTTGTCCATTAGCTCTTCATGTGCATAGAGTCGCCCCGGTAAGGTCGCGACTTAGCCACACAGGCCACTCCTAAGAGCAATTTTAAGTGCGTACACGCAGCCGCGCCAAAGCTACTATTCCGCACATCGAAGGCACAAGACCAAGGAGAAAATGGCGTCTTTGAATGCTTCTTGACCGCCAAGGTCGGAAAAGAAAAGAAGTGCTCTCTAGTACAAGTAGTTCTGTGTAAATTGAGGAATTTAATTCGCATTACCGAACTTGCTGGGGCTGTTGGAGATTTCCCGACACAACTTCTTAAAGACAGTTGAATCTGAAATTGGCGCTCCGTGTTTTTAAGACCACCCGTTAGTGCACGGTGAGATTGGTTATTCCATCGCGTGGCTTAGAAAGCCGGACATTGGCTGTTTCCGACCCTCAAATTAACAAATTGCACTTCAACCTCGCGATCGTAAGATACTTCGCCTGTAAGTACTAGACTATTCCCAATGCCAGGTTGAACCTTGATCGAAATATGATGCGACGATAAATGTACGCGCATAGCCGTCGCAAGGTCGCAGTGCAACAATAGCTTCTTTCATACAGAACGGCTTTCACAGAATTAAGCAGGAAGTAGCCTACAAAGAGATCCCGCGGGATGCGAAGTAGTCAAGAGTACTGCTCAGTCCACATGAGGGATTGCTTTCATGCGTTAATGACTTCGATCACGGAGCCCACAAAGGAACGTACACAGGGTTATCGTATTTGACTACGCCCCCATCCTGTTAGTCACTTATTTTGCTGACCTCATCAACAAGACAGATCCTTGCCTCCAAATATTACAAGCGTTTTGGCGATGCCAATTGCAAGGCCAGTGAGTCTGACGCTCAGCATAACATTTTTACAGGCGCTCCCCTGGGCAATCACATTCCTGGCGGGCGAAGAAACAGGCGAGTGCCCGCCATATTTATTCCCCGAAATCAGAGGTGTTGAATAAGGGAAGACGTTGAGCGCTTGCTTTTTGCTGCAGCGGAGTAGCCGGCCCTTGAAAAATCTTTCTTGCTTTAAAGGCTCTGTGGAAGACGGAAGTCCTCAGGGATGACACCCATCGTAATGACGCAGCTGCTACTGATGTAGCTTATGTAATCGGCTCAGTCTTGGCGCAGAGGCTGTTTTTGGTCCAGTAATACCTGGACCAAAATTATTCGGTGTCGGTCATGTCAATTGGCCCTCTATGTTTCGTGTTTGGTCATCGTCATGACCTGATCGACTTTCTATGTGAAAGTCAAAGCGATGGCCAACACTCATTACTCTCCTAGCATATGTGATCCAAGCATCAGCGGAGGGTGCTAGTGATCGTCATTTGAAGCAAACCTTTGATGGTAAAATCTTTCCCGTTTAGAGGACTCTCCAAAGAAAAGTGCATTGTATTGCATACTGATATGGGATAGAATTAATCAAGTAATCGTAGGTAGCATGAAAATAGGATACATAATAGATTAAAAAATCTGTCTATAAATTTGGGCAGGTGCTAAATACGAGTAGAGTTACGGTTACGGTTTGGAGCCGGCCCTCTCTTATTCACATTCCAATTATTACCTTAAATGATCGTTAACGAACTCGTCGATT
The DNA here is from genome assembly GCA_003676415.1 of Plasmopara muralis. Lineage (NCBI taxonomy): Eukaryota > Oomycota > Peronosporomycetes > Peronosporales > Peronosporaceae > Plasmopara > Plasmopara muralis. The sequence continues at coordinate 16,281 of RCHQ01000172.1, read as the reverse complement.
ACTTTTTTCAATTTTCGATTTTCGTGAACGGACGCGAACAGGATCTTCCGCTTAGCGCGTTAGCTTCTTTAAAAAATTGACAGAGGTTGTCCACTCGCCATGTCAGAGCACGACTTTAAGCAAGACGACAGCGACGAGGATATTTCCGACAGTGAGGAGGACGAAGAGTCAAGTGAAGACGATTTATCCGAGTCGGACGATGAAGGGACGATCAATGCCGTAGACGGCAGCAAGCCGGCAGGATTGGAACGAACGTTGGCAAATCAACCCTTTGACGAAGCCGTCGACTTGAGCGAGTCCGAAGGCAGCATTGCGTCTGTGAACCCAAACTCGCCTAAAGCCTTGGTTGGAGGAGGCAAAGCGGTGAAGAATCAGCCATTTGACGAAGCGCTCGAGCTGTCCGAGAGTGTGCAAGAGATGCAAAGTCCCATCAAGCCTACTGCACAGGAAAAAAGTTCGAGCACATCCAAAAAAAGCACTGCAAAGGAAACTTCTCCCTCTACGTCGACAGTCGTAGGTGCTGAGATGAAGAATAATCCATTTGACGAACAAATGGATTTAAGTGACTCGGGTGATAGCGTTGACACGAACGTGCAACCGAGTCCGAAAGCTCATCAAGACACGAGAGAAACCTTTGCGACTTTGTCAAGGAATCCTCGTGAGTCACCGCAACCCGAAAGCAAGAAGGAATCGCCAGCGTACGAACTCTCAACTGAGAAACGTATCGAGTCAGTACGTAAACCGGTTCAAGAATCGGCGAGTTCGTCGGAGGAATCGGAAAGTGAGGAAGAGGACGAGGATGTAGAGGAATCGCAGTCGAACGCACATGCAGCCCCAAGTACAGCGACACATACAAGCAACAGTGATGGACGGAGCACTGGAAATTTAAATCATGCGGCTATGATGGCGAATGCTAGTGGCTACAAAGAGAGTGAATTTGCCAATTTAAAAGTCTCACACGAGATTCGAGAACTTTTTCAATACATTGGACGCTTCAAGGCTCAAGAGATTGATCTGGAAACTCGTCTCAAGTGTTTTATTCCAGAGTACATTCCAGCAGTGGGAGATATGGATACGTTTCTGAAAGTGCAGCGTCCAGATGGCCAACCCGACTTTTTGGGTCTCAAGATGCTCGATGAACCAAGTTTGAACCAATCCGATGCTACAGTGCTTGACTTGCACCTCCGGTCTACGTCAAAGAAGAAACACGGAGATCTTGTCGTCCGAAGTATCGAAAATGCTGAAAAATCCCCGCGCGACATTGACCGGTGGATCAAGTCCATTGCCGACTTGCATCGTACGAAACCTCCACCACAAGTTCATTACACCAAGGCAATGCCCGATATCGAGAGTCTCATGCAAGTGTGGCCAGAGGAGTTTGAAGATCTCTTGGGCAAATGCACGCTTCCAAGTGCTGACTTGGATCTAAGTGTTGAGCAATACGCGCGAGTCATTTGTGCATGTCTGGACATACCGATCCACAAGAACGTCTACCAGTCACTCCATGTGCTCTTTACGCTGTATCTTGAGTTCAGCAGTAACCAGCACTTTATGCCATTATTGTGAATTTTCGCGCTCAAAAATGAAAAAACCTTTAGAACATATTGGTACCAACAATATTTTTGTAGTGTCTAACGTCACTTCTTCTTGTCAATGTCTGGACTAATTGGTGCTTTTGTAAGCTCCTGCTGCTTCTCCATTACCTAGGTGCACAAGAAACGCTAGATAAAGAAATACAAAGCTTTTAAGAATTACAGCTACTATACCCACCTTTTCTTGCACTTCTTGTAAGCACTTCCAGCCGAATAGAATGCGCTTGGAGATGGTCTCACTGTCCTAATTTACAAAATTTCCATTAGATATTTCTAATGTAATAATTGGCGGAACGTATTGTGCTTTACCGTTTCGTAGCGATTCTGCTCAATCTCCTTTCGCGCATTTTTGTGCAGCACGTCGGACCAAAGTTTTCCTTGCTCGTTACGATGCGGAAACATGCGTGTAGTGCGGATAATCGCGCGGTACAGTCGCATCACCTCCTTCCTCTTGTTCAGCAGCACCATTTTGCTTTGTGTCTGTGGTGTTTCGTACACAACGCACAATTCCCGGTAGAGACTTTCACAGGAATATTTAAAAGAGCTTCATTTCTAATGTCTTGCTCTGCAAACATATAGATGAGCCGTGGTCGTAAAGTGGCGTTTCAACGGGCCGCTATAAGTGAATTGACATGCAACTGTGATCAATTCGGGACATTACGACAAAATATATGGTCGAAGTCAAATATTCGGGCTGTAAATAGTGAGGAGCTCTAATAGTGAAGAGACAAGGTTGTTAATTTCATTATTAATTAGCTATAAATATAGGCCATTCCCAGCAAGAGAGTAACCCACAATGGTGTGTCGTGCAAAGTACTTGCTGCATTCTTTGAGCGCAAATTTGCATTGCCGTAACCAGGGTCAGCTGTTCCAATATCCTTGACAAAATTATAGGCCCCAACAGAGTCACAAATGATACTCGGATCTGGACAAGTGATAGAACCGGAGAACCCGTCGACTGATAAGATTTCGCCTTTGGTCGTACAATTGACGCGAATAGTATCAATCGATTTGCTGCGTGGGATCGTCAGCTCAACAATACTTTTGGTCACATCGCTGCTACCGTTATCATAACAGCGCATCGCATAGCATCCGGACTGTCGTCGTGAATTGACAATCCAATTCGTTGAGTCAGCACTGCGAAGTGTAGTACTTGTACACTTGCAGGTAGGGCAATAGGACTCTCCTAATATATTAATCTGAGTTGAGCCCGGAAATACGAGATTGGTGGGATTACTACAATCTCCATACGTATAACCAACGTTAATTGGACAAAAGTCTGCAAAATCATCTCCACCTTCACTTGGTGCATTAGCAAAGTACTGATATTCTTTAGCAATCGAGCGGCCAGTTGATATGGTACAAACGGACCGAGAGGAGCCATCCACGGAGCAGCTCTCAGCACGATTACTCGTGCAATAGTGATCCGATGCAATTGATACGCCCGTATCGGGATTAATACATTTCTCCGTGGCAAAATTGCATCCGCGGTTCTTGCCAAAATGCATCCGCTCAGCTGTCGACGCATTTGCTCGGTACCATCCAGAGTCTTCAAAAAACGCCAGCGTTAAAGCGCTAAAGACATTGCGAAAGCTATCGACTGGGGTCATGTACTCGGGTTCAAAGATTCGTTCTTCCCAGTGGGAGCCAAGACACCCCGAGTCGTCTTGTTGCTCAATCTCAGCACCTGCCAATGCGTTGCAGCCAAAATGCGACTTGACAAACGCAGCAACATTTGGCGTCACCATTTTTGCCACCACGTGTCCTCGTTCAGTAGAGTGTTGCACTGTATTTGTACTCGGTTCGATGTAGTACTCGATAGGTGAGCCGTTTGGACACGTTCCCGACTTGCGAATTGGTGGGGTCCCATTTGAGTCACGGGGTGTACGTGGTGTCCCATCTGGAAAACGCATGTACGGAAAGAATTGCGCCGAAAATCCTAGCGCGTGGGTCATTTCGTGCATGGCAGTCGAAATTTGGGCTTCGTAATCTTCGGGCAACGTGCTTATTTGAGAGGGACAGAAGTTAGCCATTCCAAAAGTAGGTCGATCGTACTGGTCTTTCTGACAAGAGGACGCATAGGCTAATGTGCGACTGGCGCAATAATTGGTCGTAGCCGCTCGTACGTAGAGTAAAAAATCCGTATTGGCAATCCCTTGTCCGTCCGTATAAATGCAAGTACCCCCTACACAACCTTCTCTAGGACAGGACGTGCAATACCGAGTGCGTCCAAAATGCTCACTTGGAATCGGCATTTCAAGGCACTTTTCGTTCTGCACCAATGTCTTGCAAATGGGTGGCGATGTCATCCACTGCGCGTTGCACGTGTGTTGCGCCACTAAATTCCCTTGCACTGGCATGACTTGCAATGCAGCCCTAAAGCGGCTAATAGCGTCCGGAATAATGCGGTAGAGCACAGCTCGCTTCTCCTTTGAAAGGGCATTAAGCGTTGCGTCGTCGTAATAAGGAGTGATTCGAATTGGCTGGTAGCCGCTATCACTTGCTATCGATTCGTACGTCTGGGCATTATTAGAGTCTTCCTCAACAAGCTTCCGTCGAGTGTTGAATGGGTGATCATCTCCGTATTGCTGGTGACTATCAACCACTTGGTGCTCAATTGTGTCGTGGATACATCCATGAACTAGCGAGCCTACCGCTACAACGAGCCAAACGATTCTCGTACTTTGCATTACCGACTGCAGCAACAAATGACAACTGCAACTTATTCAAGTGCCCTCATCTCCTTCGGCATGTAAGCTTAGCAATCGGTAGAGTACTCAATGCTATTTTCACAGTTCAGACTCAGATCGTGGGGGTGGTGGACGAGCACTAAAGTTGGAGAGCGCAAGTTGAAGTTGGCTTACCAGAGTTTATGTGCAGGCACACCAATTCGAACTTAGTAGAAGAGGCGACTATGTGTTTGCCCACATCACAAGATGAAGGCGCTGATCCTGGTCGGAGGCTTTGGCACGCGGTTGCGACCGCTCACGCTCTCGTGTCCCAAGCCTTTGGTGGAATTTTGCAATAAATCGATTGTGGTGCACCAGATTGAGGCACTCGTGGCAGTGTGTGATCCGTGATACGAACCTCGAGACGATGAAGTACCCTTAACTGCTGTTTATTTGTCTGAATGTATAGGTGGGGGTAACAGAGGTGATTTTAGCCGTTAATTACCAGCCGCAAGTCATGCTGGCGGCACTTGAATCCATGGAGAAAAAGGTACGAATGATTGATTTGTTGACACGTGTTGCAGAATGATGGTGTAATGTTGCTCGTAACTTATCTCAGTACCATATCAAGATCTCGTGCTCCCACGAAAAGGAACCTTTGGGTACTGCTGGGCCGTTGGCTTTGGCGCGTGAGCTACTGGATGATGGCGATCCATTCTTTGTTTTCAATAGTGACGTCATCTGTGAGTACCGACTCCAGAGTTTTTTAACCTTTCACAAGACCCACGGAGCAGAGGGTACGATTATGGTAACCCGCGTGGATGAGCCATCGAAATATGGAGTAGTTATCTCCAACGCGGATGGACAAATTGAACGCTTTGTGGAGAAACCGAGAGAGTATGTGGGCAACAAGATTAACGCTGGTATCTACATCTTTAACCGGGAAGTGCTGGACCGAATCCAACTGCGACCAACATCGATTGAAAAGGAGATTTTCCCACAAATGGCAGCTGAGGGTAACCTCTTTTCAATGGTATTACCAGGTTACTGGATGGACATTGGTCAGCCAAAAGATTTTCTTTCGGGTATGTGTCTACACTTGGACTATGTTGAACGCACGAATGCAGAGACGCTCTCAATTGGCCCCAAGTTTATCGGCAATGTTTTGGTTGATCCCACCGCCGTGATTGGGGAGGGATGTCTCATTGGACCTAATGTGGTTGTCGGCCCTGGGTGTGTGATTGAAGATGGTGCGTTGGGGCCAGCAGCTTAATCTTATGTGCTTGACTTACGACATGATGCTTTAAGGTGTTCGACTTAGCAGAACAACGCTTCTACGTGGCGTAACAGTGCGTGCCAATTCGTGGATTCAGTCCAGTATCATTGGATGGGGCTCCACAATTGGTCGATGGGTGCGTTAAAATTTAATAGCTGATGTGATGTGTGGGATCAACATCTGATGACTTGCTGTGCTAGTGCCGAGTGGAGGGAATTACCGTTGTTGGTGAAGATGTTCAAGTGAAGGACGAAAAGTTTATTAACGGTGGCCTCATTCTACCGCACAAGGCCATTTCTGCCAGCATTCCTGACCCTGGTACGATTGTCATGTGAGTTGGGTGGAGAAAATACACCACGCAATGTGCTGATCCAGCGAATTAAGTTGTGAGGTGAAAAATTTAATTTACATTAGAGCTGCATTATTGATGTAAGCTTATTTCATTATTAAACCTCGCATCGCAACACTAATCGCTACTTTTTCCGAAAAATAATATCATTTGATTAATAAAAAAGATGTCGCTTAAACCTGGTATTAACAAAGTCATTGCTTATTTTTGACTTCAGTGCTCGTTTATGTATATGTATAGAACAATCGACGGTTATGATTGATCAGGCGCAGTTAATTCTGCGGCTCCTACGAGTCGTGCTCATATTTAACCCACTTTACCGAGTTGTTATATTTACCAGATCGTTGAAAAATGTCGGCCTATGAGACGTTGCTTTTGTTAATAATAACCTCAGCTGTCTTATTTGCACGATTTACACAATTGTGTCGTGATTTGTAAGGTGTATGACTATTCTTTGACCGGATTAAAACTCAATTACGCCACCTCCTACGATTGAAGAAACATCTTTGCTCCAACGTGCAGCTTTTTTTGTCAAATGTTCGCTTTTTGAGATGACAAGAAGGTTTGTACCTAATTCAAACTCGATGTCGAGCTATTTTGCTTCTGTATGATTGAGAAAAGGGTCTGCTTTCATAGCGTTGCCTTTTAAATTTTTAGCGTCATGCCAATCGGTCGGTGATTATAGGCATTGTAATTTGTGATAGGATCGTTCACCATCTTCTGTGTGATTCGCTTCAAAGACGTTTGAAGTAGTCGCTGCTTCACGATTCTGTTAAATCTTTCAATTTTACCCATAAGATCATGAACTCCAGGCTAGCTGAATGCATGGTCGATCTTTCCGGAATCTAAAAAGTCTTGTACCTTTGCATTTGTAGACTTGCTTTCGCTGTCGCTACCAAGTAGTTCAATCGTTTTGATATGTACAAAGGCACTTAAAGCGGTTAGCACGGTAAAAGAAATCTTGTCTGATAGCAAAAAGCTTACTTTATTTTTTTGTCGGTACCTTGCAATGTAATACGATTGTGGAATACCGTTTCAAAACCATTTGGATTGAGTACATTTACCACTTTGCTGCACACCCTCAGCGCCAACCTTGACCATGAGAATTTTTTTGGCAGATAGCAGATACAGTTCTTCGAAGATGAAGATATTATAAAATCACCAGACCACCTATCCATGAACAAACCAGGTGTGCGACGGTTAGATTAGTAACACTATTATTTTAGGCATGCGGGAGCCCATCATGCTTGGGCCGCTTGAATTTCCACAAAGCTCAGCCTTGATACACTATTGAAACGGATTCTATCAGCTGACTGCAATCTAAACAAAGAAGTGTCTATCTTTGTTACAGGAAGTTCGAACGATCGCAGTAGAAGTCGATGCACATTGCAGCAAGCGTAGTTTGGCGAGCTGGTAGAAGGCACTTGACGCATGAATTGCGTTCTTGTGCTTGAGCTGGCGTTTCTTTATTTTGGTCTCACACGTAGCATCATCATTCCAGCAATCACAGCTTGAAAATTTGTCAGCAAACGCTTTATGGAAATGAACTTTGACAAAATTGTATGTTTGGTGTTCGTCTCAGAGTGACGTCCCTAATGAGAAATAAGTACCTATTTAGAAAGAAGCTACTAATAAGCTTACTTTATTTTAGCTGACATTGCTCGGCTTTGTTTGCGCGCGTTGTTGTAGTCAATTCTCTGCTGACCAACAAAAAATTATCGCTGCAGTTGATAGACGTAATTTTGAAACCCACTAGCGTACTCTTGAGGTATGGTGGATAGCGAATGTCACACTCATAAACGTCAAATTTTTGTTGCTAACAATGTCGCTGGTGATACCAGAATTCGCGTTAATCGATCACATGACATCTTTTAACCAATTGCCCACACGCACAAAGCATTGGCAACGTAACTCATGATCTTCTTACATATGTCACCACAACAGATCTTTGTTTTATTGCGCTTGGTATTGGAATCGAGGATACTTGAATACCCACCCTCGATGTTAGACTTCATCTTGGTGTCGATATTCGTTTTTCTCTCTTTGTCGCTTAACTGTCCGAGTTGTGCTCAAGCAGGCACTTTTACCAAAATTCCTCGATCGATAAGTCCTTACGAGTATTGTTGCACATTACACAGCTGATCAAGATATTGCCGTCGATTTATTGTTGACACGATCTGCCGAAGCTGTACTGACGCAGCCAATAGTAGCATAGACCACATAGGTACTTTTACTTTCGCAATTATGCATTTAAGTGCTCGAGTTTGTCACCAACCTTTGGCTTTGCCTTAGCACTTTAAATTGTGTATCCACTCATGTGCTTAACTGGAGATAGGAAAACGTTAGCCGGCTGCTTATCCGATATTGAAACTTGCTCAAGCAAGTTCGTTGCACAGCTTCCTGAGATAGACCAGATAGTGACACACTATCTGTAAACCAACCTAAATGGAAACGCATAACAGTTCACGTCGAGCTTTAATAGTCTTAATGACTGGGACTACGTCGAAGTTGTCGCACCGAATCATGAGATCTTTCATTGATTTGATAGCGAAGCTCTCCCACACAAATTTGCTCATTCGTAATCATAGCCGATGATGCTTGTTACACGGAGCTTGCTTTCAAATGCTGCCTTAGGCGGGATAGTAGTCTAGATAATTACATTGACTGTTATGGTTTACTTAAAGAAACCCTTACCAAGGCCACAAACACATAAAAAATTAATCATCACTTTTACAGCCACCGTGATATTGTTGTTGAGTACATATCGTAGCTGGTACCAGCTAATAATCATTTGCTAATATCGAGTATTTTCACGTCCGTTGTTGCGATGCACATGAAGTTGAAATCTTGCTACGGATTCGTTGCAATCGGTACTCATGGCGGCAAGCAAATATTTCTTTTTTAATTAATATCGTATCGACCAGAAATGAAGCCGAATATTGGTACCTGATCAAGCTGCTACAATAAACCACCATGATAAAACCTTCGTTTACTAAGTCTGAAGATGCTGTAAATTCAAGAAGTGGTATACCTTTTCTTTTTTAAAATGCGCCATCTGCATCAAGCGTCTTGTAGATCTTTTCCAACTTTGCATTTGAGATCTCCAAAGTACTTCTTCCGTGAGCATTGGTGATCTTCTATGAAAGCGTCTTGTTTATATACTTACTGTTGGATCTTATAACATACATCACCAAAGTATTCAAACATACTGGTAAAAAGTTGCTTCGGATCGTCATTTACAAAGCAACGCACCCCCTCGCTTAAGGTTCAACTACTGATACTGACACAGAAATGTGCACAATAGTGAAGATAGTGTTTTCTCCGTGTCGAGTCGGCAGGCTTGGAAATGGCCTCGGAGTCGTAAACGACGAAGTGGGCTTGCATTCTATACTAAAAGAAATGTTAGCATCAATCGAATAGTGTTCGGAGCTGATCTTCATATAGTTGTCTCAGCTGAAAACTTTCGATGTTTACGAATTCACACGGATTTTGCTCTGGACTCGTTAGCTTTGCAGAGCTCACGACAAACCATCTTACACTTCGATCATTGGTACTTAGACTCGAGTATATCAATGTAATTGATGAAAATAGCATGATATTTATGGTAGCAAATCTCTCTTCGAGCGACATATGCTTTCAGCATTACCGATCATTTTAACCGTTAAGTAGACGTTTGTACCAAATTAAAATCATTTTTTAACATTGTCGCGATGCAGAAGGTCAATCAGTTAGAAGCTTGGAGCAGGCTAAGCGTATAGGTGATAAACATCCTTGTAGGAGTTGTAGCACCTGAATACTGCTTTCACTGGAGCCTAGATCCGACGAGAATCTCTCTTAGCATGTCGATTTGAATATCATGCGATACAGTGAACACACACTGTTTAAAAATTTAATTTGTGCTTGTTATCGCAGGGATTAGAACTTTACTGTCACCGAGAGCACGCTCGTGGAATAGGATGTATATAGGCATGTCTTGGAGTCCAAAGATATGTGTTTTTCTCAAGCTCGACAAAAATCTTGAACTGCTTAGCTAGTTGGAAGGACGAGAAATGTTGCTAGCATAAATTATCCTACCCGTTTTATCCTACCCTTCAACACGGAATCTGCTGCTCCATTTAGTCGCTTGGGCAGTCAAATTATTGAGCTCGTATGCAAACATATTGCTAGTATATTTTTAGGTATATCATTCCTCGATGACATGCATGTATGATACTCAAAATCTTCAATTTGTATCACTGGTCAGAGGTTTGTTGTCGCTTTAGTTAAGTTAGATTTTGTTCTTGCACAAACCCGGTCGTTGTAGCTGTTGTAATAAAGCAATTGCGCCTTGCATGTGCGCTGGTAGTTGCGCTTGTGTGCTCCTTCAATACGCTTCTTGTTACCTCGGTATTGTTCGTAGGCTTATCAAAAAGTGCAAGTATGTTATTTTTTATATACCAAACCTTATATTTATTAAGGATATTGAGGGAAAGTAAGCTGCTTCGTTACAACGTATGTGCTTCGTCTCTTCCTCTTCAACCGACGGTTCTACTGTACTGCGGTATTTGTTGGTCAAGGCTCAACTTCTTGTTTTTAATTTTCAAATTGCAGTGACTGATTTCTTCAATTGCGTTTTCTCGTCGCACGCGTAAAGAAATCTTTAAATCAATACAATTACGATTAGCGATGACTCAAACTTTAGCAATCACAACTCATAAACGCACATCGAGACGGAGATCTTCGCTTCAGCTTTAACGACTGCAAGTCATTGAAAGCCGCCACCAACACGTGAATCTGTTTGAATTCCAAAGCGTCCATACTTTCCAGGTAATCAGAAATTGGATATCTTCCTTGTCTTCATGCTTTAAAGATTCGACAAGTGCACTCTTCTCGCCCTTCTTCAGCTCGTTCACATCGTCTGAGACACTCGACAGCCATGCGTTGCCCCCTGCCTCCTTCGCCAGAAAGAACTGTAGCTTGCTCGCCGCTAATTTAAACCTATGACTTGCCGCGATCGCCTTCACTAAGCAATCCACTGACGTCTTCTCATTGATCTCAAGGTCCACAAAGAATGCGCTTCCCGCTACACCAACGATAATACAGAGAAGGGTGGGTCATCATCTTGGATGCTGGAATATGGAAAGAGAGGAGAAAATTTTCGTGTGTAAACAATTGAAAGAGCATGTTGCATAGACATCTATCAGATTGTGATCACAAGAGCAGCAAGAAGCAACTCTTTCTTTACTGCTGGTCGATCCTTTAAGATTGCACCGGGTGTAACAAATAGCGCTCTTCGGTATGACTATAAATTCATTACTTATTCGTCAACAGTGCTCGAAACAGCGCTTTCGCAGATTGTGCTCGCAACTCTTACCTCATATCAACCAATTTCATAAATGTCTCACTCCTTCTTCGCTGTTGTGTGTACACTGCATCAATAAAATTATGTAGCAATTTAATGCTTCGAGACCGAGACTTCGTCTCCTTTTCCAACATGAGCTTGTAACTCGTCTAGAGACCCATCACTGCAGCGACATGTTTGCAGTATAAAAGCCCACGTGAGACACGAAAGAAGTCATTGGCAAGACCAAAGAAAAGGCTTTAATACTGAGTTCCCAATTGTCAACTCTAGGGGGCCTGTCTATCTTTATTTCCCTCATTTCTATGACCTTGAACGCATATTGCATGAGTACTGAAAGCAAGGTTAACCCCGCATGTCGACCCCCAAGACGCGCAAGTCGGTCAAAGTGGTCGGCCATGTTGGCGTGTTCACAGGCCGTCGCAACCGCCAGGAGACCATGTTATCAATCCGCAAGGCAAAGAAGGAGGACGCCTATGCCTCCCGTCGCAATCTAAAGGCCCATCAAGCTGCGCAGACGGCGAGTCGCAAAGAATTGTTGCGCAACCTCGCTTCGCGCTCGCACGCATTGTTGCTCGGTCATTTCACGCCCTTGATTGTTCACTTTTGACGGGCAATTGTTTGTTGCTCATTGTCGTGTGCTTGCTTCTAGGGATCCAGCGACCGGAAGCCTCTACGAAACAGAAATCCATGCGTGCGTTTGTCTACTTGCTCTCGAGTGGCGTCCCACCCCTTTTTGACGAAATGGATTCACAACACGAAGGATTGTGGGACACGATTCTCGCGGCCTTGCCATCGTTTGTCGCCATTTTAAACGAAGATTTTGCCGATGCCACGGCGATCCAATTGCATTCGGATGCCGCGTTTGCCTTGCGATTCATTTCCTCGATGGATAAAGCGGATGCCGTCATTGCATCGGGGGCCGTGCCCAAACTGGTCCAATTGTTTCATTCGGGGATTTCGGAATTGCAGATTCAAGCTGCGTGGTGTCTTGGCAACATTGCCTCTGCTTCGACTCAAAGTTGCCAAGTGATTACGAGTGTGTGTCCGCCCCACTTGGTTTTGCCGCATATTCGCATGGCCACACCCTCGTTGCGACGTGCTGCAGTGTGGCTATTGCGTAGTTTGGTTGAGTACCCAGATGTGATGGAAAAGAGTGGCGTCGTGACGAGTGCAATCAAGCAAGAGATGATGGAAGTGCTTGTCAGTCTCATGATTCAACTTTCAAAGGAAAGGATCAATAATTTGGCGTCGGGAACTGATCAATTATGGGAAACGATCAAGTTTAAGAAGGCAGCAGTGATCGCGCCATGGCGAATTTTTGAGGTACGGAGCCCTTGCGATGGGTATTGTATTCAAATAAAGAGGCCAATATATTCTTGATTTGATAGATTAGTACTGGCAAGCCTGAACCCAATGATATTGCGGTTGTACGATTTGTCCGTGAAGTGAATGACTTAATTGTCGAAGTGATGGATGTCGACGCTAATTTCGAGACGGGAGAAAACCTCGTCTTTGAGGCCAAGAAAGCCGATTTGCGGCCATTGCAAGTGATGGATGATGCTATTGGAGAAGATGACGACTTGGAGGACGATGAGAGCGATGTATTGGACGAACAAGTGTTGACTTTCTGCGATAGTTGCTGGGCCCTGGTGGAAATGACGTTGCACAGTAGTGACATGGTCAGTGGCATTGTCAGCGCTGGGTTGTGTCCACGACTCGTTGAATTGCTCTACATTTCCCAGAGCAGTATCATTCTTGCACCCGTGTTGCGATTATTGGGCAACATTGTCTCTGCCGAAATTTCGTACTCCCAAGCTGTGATTGACGCCAAATTGTTGGACGTGATCCCAAGCGTCATGACGACAACGAGTCGTGCAGTACGTGAAGAAGCGTGCTGGATGCTGTCAAATATTGCCGGAGGTCAGGAAGAACAAGTGATTGCCATGATGAATGCTCCCGGAGTGGTGGCGGGGCTGGTGGAGCAAATGTCGTGGGCAGAATATGGGGTCAAGCGGGAAGCCACGTGGGCCATGTGCAATATTATTGTGCGAGCCACTGTCGATTTTATCCACAACGTTATCCAAATGGGCGTCTTGCAGTCGTTCTGTCCATTACTGGAAGAGTGGGAAGACCCCATGGTAGAATTGGTGATTTTAGAGGCAATTGAGAGTTTGTTGCAAAAAAATCCACATGAAGGCCGCATAGCAGTTGAGGAAAGTGGGTGTCTTGCAAAGATAGAGGAGCTGTCGTATGACCAAAATGATGATGTGAGCAGCATGGCGTCACAGTTGATAGATTCGTGGTTTGACAAGGAAGAAAACGAAGTGGATGCGATGCTGGCGCCATCTGTCGTCAGGTATGACCACACTGGTGACGCACTTAACTTCAAGCCTGTAAAGAGTGCCGTCCAGTTTAATTTTGATCAAAATTAACGACTTGCTAAATTGGAGCAATACTTATTGCGTTGATGTACGGATGAAATCGCTAATTTCAATAATTGTTTGCATGCATTCGCATCTCATCCAGCCTATGCAGTCCTGTACGCCCACGTCCACAGCTTGTAAGCGTACTGGGGTGAAAGCAATTCCTACTGAAAGAGCGGAGAAGCCAGTGTGCTTCTTGCGGTATCAATACTCAATAAATGGTGAGTTATACGTAAGTTCGCTTTTGATTGGATACTCGGTTATGACGAATAAGGATTCACGCGTAGGTTGAAGAGCGATAAGATCTTGAGAAAAATTACGATAGACCCTTGACGCCCATGTGGCTTCAATTAAATATCGAGTCAGCTGTGCCATCATCTCTCTTTTTCAAATTTATTGCCCTCGATATAAGATCCTCACCCTTCACCATCGCAAATTCAAGGGAATCTTCGAAGTCGTTGCCTATCTTGACCGCAGCATCTCGCCATGCGGCTGCACAGAAAGCTTCTGTTTAGTGACGTAGTGTCTGTTTTCCTGGACCGGAGTTAAGAATTTATAAAATTTAGCCGTGTATGTATGGATATTCAATAAATCGAAATAAATACAGTGGGCGAGGCATCAGCTGGTATTGCCGCCATGATTATACTTGCGTCACGTGCTACTCGCGCGATGGTCACCACGCCAGTTCTTGGAACGAATTGAGCGTGCTGGCGGTATCATTTTTGTGCTCAATTTATTGTAAGAAGAGTTATAAGAGATTAATCCGATACACGAAGCTCCTTCATCTTGCTGATCAATATTAGTCTTTAAATAAAGTGGAAGTAAACATTTGTAGTTTACAATCAAGCTGATAAAATACATTCTAGCCTGGTCATGTAACCATGTAACCGTGCAACGTCATTTATTTGTAATGCAATCGATTTGAGGCAAATCGCTTATACAAAGTAGCCTTAGCTCCTAGAGTGAATCTCTTGTAGATACTGGTATCCTACTCTTGCTTTACCCCTTTTACCTTCTTTTTGAGCCGGTATGTTTGGCGTAAGCAAACACAACTTATGTTCGAGTTCAATGCGTGTAAAGAACGTCAGGTCTTGCGAGCAAATTTCGAGAATAAGGCCGAGCAATTACTTCAAATAAAGACAATAAAACTCAAGGAAAAAGACAGACGAATCTGATCCGCATACAGTAAATGCGCCGTATGTTTGCCAGGTAGATTAACGCCATCCGGGTCAAAGGGATTGAAATGCATTTTTTAATTCTCTTTGCTGTGTTCCTGCCGTGATAAAGTTTCTTTCTCGGACGTATATGGGTCAAGGCTCATGCGAGCAAACCGAAACAGTGGGCCGCACGTCGCCCCAACAAACCGCAGCCGCAAGTGATGGCCTGCCCCTCTCTTCTTCCTTTCATTTTGTGACAGCGCTGACTCCTCAACTTAGCGTCGATTCGAAAGTCGAGGATATTGACGAGCATCGATCTTTGCATCGTGATCGCTTTTTGAGTGAATCGGAACGTTTGGTAGCCATGAACCCACGCAGAACCCGCGAATCGTTCAACAGACTCAGTCAGCGAGAGTGGCACAAGGAGCCAATAGTCAGTATCCTCGAGGAGCTCCAAGTCGACCCGACACTTGGTCTTACTACCGAAATTGTGCAGCAACGTTTAACGCAAAGTGGTTTGAATGTATTAAAAAGGGATAAACGAGTGCCCTTGTACCTCGTTTTTCTCTTGCAATTTGCCAATGTGATCATTGCTTTGCTCATTGCTGCAGCTGTGGCTTCGATTGTATTGAAAGAATACGTTGAAGGTATTGCAATTATTGTGATAGTGACCCTCAATGCCATTGTAGCGACCATTCAAGAGCAAAATGCCACTAACGCTCTCGATGCATTGCAAAAAATGGCTACACCACAGTGTGTCGTATTGCGGGATGGTGGACGGCAAATCTTGGTGCCTAGTGAAGAGCTCGTGCAAGGAGATGTCGTCATCTTGACAACTGGAGACATTGTGCCCGCAGATCTTCGGCTGATTCACACTACCGACTTGCAAGTGAATGAAATGATTTTAACGGGCGAATCCGACGATGTACTTAAAAAGGTCGACGCAAGAGTGCGCCATAGTGACAAATTGACGGCGGACAACATGGTGTTTGCGTCAACGTCCGTGGTTACAGGTCATGCTACTGGGGTTGTGGTTGAAAGGGGTATGCAAACCCGGGTCGGGTCCATTGCAGCATTGCTCCAGCAAAATAGTACTACTACGGCCGAGGACGGCAAATGGTGGTATCGTGTCAAGGAGAAATGTTCTCCAAAAATGACCCCTTTGCAACTCAGTTTGCACCAATTGGGTGTTTTTATGGGTGCCATAGTGCTCGGGATTTGTGTCCTTGTCTTTATGATCGGCATGCTGCGTGGCAATTCCAACCCAAAAGACCCCGATCGGTCGGTGACATTGTACGTCGTCATGATTGCCGTCTCGCTTGCTGTGAGTGCGGTGCCCGAAGGTCTTCCTATGGTCGTGACGATTTGCTTGTCCACGGGTACCGCAGAGATGGTGAAAAAAAATGTACTTGTACGCAAACTTGCAGCTGTCGAATCACTGGGTGCAAGTTCTGTCGTTTGTACGGACAAAACG